>JAPKLY010000161.1:469808-584602 GCA_026898435.1 Prunella vulgaris | reverse complement strand
TTCTTCTTCTTCTTCTTCTTCTTCTTCTTCTTCTTCTTCTTCTTCTTTTATGAATCAGAAGTACCAGCTGCATCCTGATCATGAGTTTGTCCTAATTCATGGACACCAAACCACAATCGACGTTAATTAAACTGAGGTACCAATGGATAAGGTGCAGGATCTGGATTGTCTCAGTAGGGTAAATATTGAGCAAGTACATTACTAATGTTATCAGATGGGGGAGAAAGGGTGCACAACAGTTATTTGTGGGTTATTTGGATTAGGTGGTGTAATTCCAGTTATAAGGGAAATATGCTGCAGATGCACTAATGTTTTCAGTTGGTTTCTTCCAAAGGTACAACACTTCAAAAAGGGTTGGTGGTCTAGGAGAAGGAGGCATTATTGGTGGATATGGATAGCTGTAATTCAAGTTAGGGAAAACATCACATGCATGCATTAATGTTTTTAGATGGTTTCCTCACTTCCGAAAGGCTGGGTTTAGCTTGAGCTTGAGGAGGAGGAGAAGGCTTCTTGTCTGGGGCAGGCCTTTTCACCCCCCAAAACACAAATACTTGCACATCATCACATGATCGATTAATATCAAGCCCTAGCTAAATTAATAAATAATTAAGCACACTAATACTATATTGTATAATGTATAGATTGATGCAATCCTAAAAGTATGAGGAAAGTGTCAAACATGAAGAAAGACCTTTGAAAACATAATGTTGAAAGTGCCAATGAGGAAAGCAAGGACTAAACAAACATGAAGACTTGATTTGTAGAAGCAAAAACAAGTGTACGCACAGTTGTTTTAATCAGCAAAGGAAATACATTAAATCCCTATTATACCTATCTCAAAAATTGAACATAACATCTTGTTGATTATCACCAAATTACAGGATTAATTATCATAGCTCATTAACCATTAAACTGTTTACAAAACCTACATGAATTCACAAATAATCTGATATGAATTCTGGAAAGAATGTAAATAAATAAATAAACCAAATAATTCTGGAAATAATTATGTAACATACAATTTTTATTTTTTAAAATATTGATTACTTCTTATAGAAAGCTGACATGAACCTAGTTCACAGAGAGCTACTCACACATGCATCACTTAAGCACCCCGATTATGTGATAGAGCATTCTCAAGATTCATTTGATTTGTTTTTACCAATACATAATCATAAAATCAATCTTATGAATCGATGTATGACTTATATATCTGTAAACCTCTTGCAACCCCGAGGATTTAACATTCAAGACCACAAACACAATGGCATACTGCTATGGATGGATGTATGTGATCAAACCAAACAAAAACAACAGACTATTTGTTAGGATATTCTTGTTAGAAGTTTTGATGATATAATAAACTACTCAGCATGTAATAGGACCAGCTGAATCTGTTAGTCAACTGATGAATAGTCTAGGATTAGATAGGTATTTAGTAAGGGGTAACAGACCTTGCTGCCTAGAAGATCCAGAGTATTCATAGGAAAGAAGACCAGCTAAGGCTTTGAAGACTTAACAGATTACAGAAGACAGAAGACCCGAGCAGCTGACATCAGACAGTCTGAAGATAATCATCAGAAGAGTCGAGTATCAGCTGAAGTCAGAAGACTAGCTAAGAGCATGTTGCAGACAAGACTAGGACCAGGATCAGATGAGGACCAAGATATCAGACGAGGTCCAAGATACCAGCAGAGGATCAATCTGATCAGAAGATATCTATCGAAGACTTGTGACAGAAGGTGAAGTCTTTTGATACCAGCAGAGGTCCACATACCAGAAGAGTCTGGTATACCAGCTGAGGCGACAGATCAGCTGAAGTTGCCTTGTGCTCCACCCAGATTTGATGGAATCTATAAAGGGTTGACTTGCAACGTAAAGAAGGTTTTCGGTTTTGAAGATCAATCAATCAAGGGGACAAACTTGATTGATTGAAGGTCGTGAAGATCTCCGGGAATCATGAAGACATATCAATCAATCTCGATGATTGATTGAGTCCTAATTTACATGGATTTGATCACTAGTCCTTCCCAACGGCTAGTTGATTCATCTCTATAAATAGGAGTACCAGTAAGGAAATCAATACAGATTATCACGCGATTAGCTTTGCCAAAACTCTGTCAAATTTCTTACTCGTACTCAAAACCCCATTCAATTATATCAATCAGTTGTAAAGCTTTGTAGAAGCTGTTGAAAATCTGTTGTTATTCAAGCATTGACTGTTGTAAGAGAGCACGACTCTTAGTGAGTGAGTGAGTAAGATAGTGGAGAGACCCACAAGTCCGATTGGATTGTGGAGAGTGGAGTAGGACATTCTGGTCCGAACCACTATAAATTCTTGTGTCTCTTGCTTATTTACTTTCTGCTTATATCTGTGCACAATCACTAAAAATGGTTTTCATTCAAAAATGTTTTCGCACTAAGAGTTCACAAGCGCACTGTCTTATAAAACCAGATTAACCTAGGTTGTCTGCTGATATTTGATAAATGCCTAAAACGAAAAGTTTTGAAACTGCTCAAGTCTATTCAACCCCCCTTCTAGACTTGACCAAGAGTTTCTTTCTCTAAACCTGCCTTTGGGACCAACACTATTGATAAAATTTGTAATAAATTGACCACTTAAGTCTCTACCACTAAGGTTAGCTCATTATCACAAAAGTTATTAACAAAATATGAACAACACACGAACAAAACAGTGTTCAGCAAAACGAGTAGCAGTTAAGCAGAAGCGACGAGTGCTCACCGAAAAAGAGAGCACACCTCTGCTTAACTAAATAAACTAAATAATAAAGGGCATAATTCACTTAAACTCATTCAATCTAGTTTCTACATTCTGTGATTTCCTTTGTGAATTTAATAAAAAAATTACTTGAATTTAACTCTTGTTGATTCTCCATCTTCACAATTGCTTCAATCGCTTCACGATATATCGTTGTTGTGTTGCTTCTGCTGTAGATCGAGTGCTAATGCCAGTCTTCCAGCACTGCCGTCCGCTTGCTCTATCGCCTCCGTAGTCCGCCTTCCAGATCTGCCATCCGTCTGCTCTGTCCCTTCGTCGTGAGCCTTAATATGTGCCATCGTCCGCCTGCTCTATTTTCAAATATGTGAAATCTCACCGAAACTATGTGAATTTTAGGGTTTTATTTGATGGGTCAATGGGTTGAGTCAAATTAATATTCATGGATCTTTTATGATGTATAACACTCACATAATACCCACTCTAAGTTGAATGGTTGAGATTTAAAAAATTAGATATAAGATTTAATATTATGAATATATTTATACAATTCATAAAAGATGTATATATTTATAAAATTTAAAAATGTAGGCTAAAGATTAAAACACTCAAAATATAAGGTTGATATTTACTATTTATGCTAGAAACACACTCATGTGAAACATACCATATTAAAAATTTCCGGGTCCTTAACCGGGTCGGGTCGAATCTGATCATTTTTTTTTTCAAAATTTTTGAACCTATAATTCCAGATTTTTTTGCTCCCACGTATGTTACAATTTGGGCAATTGCATGTTACTATTAGGCAAAATATGTGTTACAATCAGATTAAATGTTGTTTTCTTTACATATATATTCATTTATTTTTGTTGAAATAATATTTTTTCATACAATCTAATAAAAAATGTGTGTTACTATAAAAAATATTATTTTTCATAAATATTTATGAGAAAACAATATATTTTCTTATAATAACACACATTTTGCTCTTGTATTATATGAAAAATTATTTATTATATAAAAATAAATAAATAAATATTAAAAGAACAACATTTCATAAGATTGTAACACACATTTTCTCTAATAGTAACACACATTTTCTCCCCAGTTTGTGTTATAATATGGGCAAATACGTGTTACTGTAAGAGAAAATGTACTATATGAAAAATTATTTATAGGGGCAATATAGTAACACACATTTTGCTATTGTATTATATGAAATAATTATTATATAAAAATAAATAAATATATATAAAAAGAACAACATTTCATAAGATTGTAACACACATTTGCTCTAATAATAACACACATTTTCTCCCCAGTTTGTGTTACAATATGGGCAAATACATGTTACTGTAAGAGAAAATGTACTTTTATAAGAATGAATATGTATTTTTTAATTTAATCATCATTCATTTAAATCTAGGTATATTGATTCATATATTATCACATTTTTTTACTATTTTATATATGTTATTATATAAAAAATAATTATTTCTATACAAATAAATAAACATTTATGAAAAATTAATATGTTTATTATAGTAACACACTTGTTTTTTCTCTTATATTATGTTAAAAACTATTTATTTTATAAAAACAAATGAATATATGCAAAATAACAACATTTTATAAGATTGTAACACACATTTGCTCTAATAGTAACACATATTTGTTCCCCAATTTGTGTTACTATATGAGCAAACGTATGTTACTATAAGATAAAATATAATTTTCTTAAGAACAAATATGTTTTTTTTTTAAATTTTATTATCATCCCTTAAATCTAGATATAATGATTCATGTAATAACACACGTTTTACTATTTTATAAGTGTTATTATAAAATAAAATAACTATTTATATACAAATAAATATATATATACTTATGAAAAATGTAATGTTTTTTCTTATAATAACACACATTTTGCTCTTACATTGTATGAAAAATATTATTTCTACAAAAACAAGTGATATATGTCTGATTGTAACACACATTTTGTCTTAAAGTAACATACATTTGCCTAAAAAGTAACATACCTAGGAGCGAAAAAATTTGGAAATTGTGCTTGCGCAAAAATTTGAGAAAATTATCCTAATTCGACCTGACCCGGCCATGGATCCGCAAATTTTTTATACTCCCTCTGTCCACTATAAGTGGTCTTGTTCTTTTACACATTGTTTAATGCAATATGTAGGAGGGTATTATGAGATATTGTGAAGTCCGTTTACCAATTTAAAAATTGTATATGAAAAATATTCAAGCATACTTTTCATATACAATCTTTAAATTTTATAAAGGAACCTTACAATACCTCATAAAACCCTCCGACATATTGCATTAGACCACGTGCAAAAGAACATGACCATTTATTGTGGACGGAGGGAGTATATGGTATATTTCACACCGTGAAGCATTTTGATTAGTGTAATAATTGCATTATATTTGGTATATTCTAGCATTATATTGAGTAATTTGTATGCATTATTGACCCTAATATGCTATATGTTGTGTTGTTCACCCTTTTGTGCAAGAAAGTTGTGTTTATAGGTTAAATCGGGCAAAACTGAGGAAATCACGATTAGGAAGACGAAATGATGTGATCCGAGCATTTGGGAAGCTTAAATGATCAAGAGGAAGACCCTAGGAAGCTTGGATGAGCCATAAGATCGAAATGAAAAAAAGTAAAAAACAGACTCGTGGGTCCTGCCTTGATCGAGTGCCCAAGACCTTCACCTCGAGCGCCAGACTAAGGTTGGTCGAGCAGATCAACCCTGTAAGGGCGCCAGCCCACGCTCGAGCACAAGCACACCAACCCTCGATCAAGACTCTTCGAGCGGTGCAAAGGGCTAGGTCGAGTGGCAGGCCGGATTTGTGAAAATTAAAGGGCAAAGTCACATTTTCGTACATTCAATGAACGACAATTGAGTCTTAATGATGTGAGCACTATAAATACCACTTTGATAAGATTTTGGAGGGACTTTTGTTCATTTTCATTCTTAGATTTTGTAGAACAAGGATCAAGAACAGCTACTATCAATGCCAAGAAAAACTCACAATAAGAAAGTTGCAGGACCAAAACTGAAAGAACAAAAAACCAAAATTGAAATTGCACAAGTGTTTACGTGGTTCGATCGAAGTGATCTACATCCACGGATGAGGCGCTCTTATTCCACTAATTAATCGGAAGAATCAATACAATTACAAGATGAATTGAAAGAAATGAATTTCTGAAAAACCGAAGAACCCTAATTTTTTGATGCTAAACTGATAAACTCTCAAATTGATCTTTCTCAGAACGAGAACTGCCTCGATTCTTATATGATTAGGTCGGTTATTGAATTCCGTTCAAAACCCAGTAAGTCTCTTGGATCGATGCTTCATAACCGCTTGCAATTTTGGTTGAAAATCTGTTTTCAATGTGTCGCGCCCAAATCTGCAGCCTAACCAACTTGATTCTTCATAACTGCCGGTTAGGTCAAATCGGCTTTATTTTCATGGCTCCGGTTCGGTCTGAAAACATCTGGTTCTTGAGGAAATATAACCGGTTCTGAGATCACCATATTCAAGAGATAATTCCCACATAACAAAGTATCACTTAGGCATTCGTATAGTATCAGAGCCTTCTTTCACTTTCATCCTCACTTGTTTTGTACTTTCAACAATTCTCCACCTCAAACTAAGTGAGATAGAGCACCTCATTATCCCTTTTCATAGCTGTCATTAAGGTACATCCCAAGATTGAACCTTGATCAGATCAAGGCAGTAATTGAACTTAGAGCTTGGGACTACCTTTGTTAGAAAATCTGCTGCATTGTTATCTGTGTGAACCTTTTGTACTTTGACCAGCTTCTTGTCAACTACATCTCTTACAAAGTGTAGCCTCACATCAATGTGCTTAGACCTCTCATGGAAAACCTGATGTTTAGACAAGTGTATAGTACTTTGGTTATCACATTGTACTGCAACCTCTTTCTGTTTTATCCCAAATTCCTTTAGCATTCCCTTAAGCCACATTGCTTCTTTGATTGCCTCTGTCATGGTAATATACTCAGCTTATGTTGTAGATAAAGCTACCAGTGATTGGAGAACAGCCCTCCAACTGATTGCAGTTCCAAACAAAGTGAAGACATATCCTGTGAGTGATTTCCTAGTATCAATGCTTCCTGCAAAATCTGCATCTACATACCCTTGAAGGGGTGTTTTAACATCTGATCTTTCAAATAGAAGTCCCAGGCTTGATGTCCCCTTTAGATATCTTAGGATCCACTTGAGAGCATCCCAATGTAGCCTTCCTGGATTAGACATAAACCTACTTGCTAAGCTAATAGCATGGGCAAGATCAGGTCTTGAACAAACCATAGCATACATTATACTCCCAACAGCATTTGAGTAAGGTATCTTGCTCATCAGTTTTATTTCACTACTGTCTTTAGGACTTTGTTCAGATGATAGCTTGAAGTGTTGGCCAAGTGGAGTTGTGACAGGTTTGGACTGCTGCATATTGAACCTCTTGAGAACCTTCTCAATGTATTCCTTTTATGTAAGCAGTAGCTTGTCATTTTCCTTATCTATGATAATCTCCATCCCTAGAATTCTCTTGGCTGCTCCTAAATCTTTCATGTCAAAAACATAACTCAGCTTGGCTTTTAAGTTTTGGATCTTGCCAATACTTTTACTGGCAATTAGCATGTCATCAACATACAATAGTAAGTATGTTATCACCTCCTTTCCTTGCTTCTCAAAATAAACACAGTTGTCATACTTGCATCTTGAGAAACCAAAAGAGATCATAAAGCTGTCAAACCTTTTGTACCACTGTCTAGGACTTTGTTTTAGTCCATATAGTGATTTCTTCAATAAGCATACCTTATCTTTGTGTTCTGGCAGTGTGAATCCCTTTGGTTGTTGCATGTATATGGTCTCCTCCAATTCACCATGTAAGAATGCTATCTTAACATCAAGTTGTTGGAGCTCAAGACCTTCCTGGTTTACTTTAGCAAGTAGGATCCTAATTGAGCAGTGTTTTACTATTGGAGAGAACACTTCATTGTAGTCTATTCCCTCTCTTTGAGTGAAACTCCTTGCAACAAGCCTTGCCTTGTATCTTATCCTTTCTTTCCCCTCTGATCCAATCTCTGATTTCCTCTTGAATATCCACTTTGAAGTCACAACCTTCTGATCATTTTGCATTTTCACTAGAATCCAGGTTTTATTCTTCTCTAGTGATTGTATCTCTTCAGTCATTGCTAGGATCCACTTTTCCTTGTCAGCACTGGAGATTGCTTCCTCATAGGATTGTGGATCATTGAACTCCACTTCTTCAGCTGTGATGAGAGCATAGGACACAAGGTCAGCATGTCCAAATCTTGCAGGAGGATGAACTGATCTTCTTTGTCTATCTCTTGCCAAGCTATAGTTTCTGAGTTCTTGTGCCTCATTTCCTGAGTTTGAATCAGAACTTGAGTCAGTGTGATCATTTCCAGGATCTTCTAGAGGATTTTCTGGATCCTCTAAAATCTGAGTGGGATCTGATGCAGTCACTTGAGTATAGGGCTCCACCTCAACTTGAGTATCCCCTTTTGCATTCAAAGTTTCTTCAGTTTGATTGTATCCCATAATCCTCTCATTGAATGTCACATCCCTGCTTATAATGCATTTCTTGTGACTTGCTTCTAAACACCACAGCTTGTATCCCTTCACACCCTTTGGATAGCTAATGAAGATGCATCTTAATGCCCTTGGCTCCAACTTGTCTTGTCTGATGTGTGAATAAGCTAGGCAGCCAAAGACCTTCAATTTCTTGTAGTCTGATATTCTTCCATGCCATAGCTCATCTGGTGTCTTGAAGTTAATAGCAGAAGATGGTGATTTGTTTATTAGGTAACAAGCAGTAGAGACAGCTTCACCCCCAGAAAACTTTTGGTAGCCTTGCATCAGAGAGCATACACTTGACTTTTTCAAGTATAGTCCTATTCATTCTTTCTGCCAAACCATTTTGTTGAGGGTTTGCAGGGACAGTTCTATGCCTGGTAATTCCCTTCTCTTTGCAAAAGTTCTGAAAGTCCTCACAGACATACTCTAAACCATTGTCTGTTCTGAGGTTTTTAATAAACCTGTCTTTCTTGTTTCCTTGCTCAGTGTACCATTCTTTAAACTTTCCAAGAGCTTCACTCTTATGTTTTAAGATGTACACCCACACCTTCCTACTATAATCATCAATGAAGGTTATGAAATACCTACCTCCACTGTGGGTTTCAGTTCTTGATGGCCCCCAAATGTCTGAATGTATGTAATCAAGTGGTGATTCAGTGTGATGTTTTCCCTTAGGAAAGGGATTCTTCTTTGACTTTCCAAGAATGCAGTGTTCACAGAAGTCCACCTTGGTTGTCTTCTAATCTCCAAACACATTTTATCTTAAGAGTTCACTGAGTCCCCTTTCACCTATATGTCCCAGTCTTTTGTGCCATAGAACTGTATCAGCCGTACTCATTGCTACATTTGATGAGCCAATCACTGAGCTTCCCATTAATATGTAGAGACCATTTGATTTCTTACCTTTCATCATTACCTTATTCTCTTTGGTGATGTGAATGAAACCATTTCTAGTATTGAACTCATATCCTAGCAGATTCAAGGTGCCTAATGAGATGAGATTTCTCTTGAGATCAGGAACAAATCTTACATTTGACAGTATCTTCTCAGCTCCATCATGTAACCTGAGCTTAATTGAACCAATACCCTTAACCCTGCAGATTTGATCATTTCCTAGAAGAACAGATCCTCCATCTATTTTCTTCATCTCCCTGAACATGGACTCACTTGGGCACATGTGAAAAGAGCACACTGAATCCAAAACCCACTCATCCCTTAGCCTTGAATTTGTCACTGTGAGAACCACAGCACTATCATAACCCTCATCATTTGCAATGGCCATATCTGTCTTCTGGTTTTCTTCCTGCTTCTTGATTTTATCAAGGCAGTTTTTCTTGATGTGGCCAACCTTATGGCATCCAAAACACTTTCTTTTCTCCACATATTCACCATTCTTAGTTTTTCCCTTCTGATTCTTCTTCTTCTTGCTGTTGAACTGTTTCTTTCCTTTCTTAAAATTTGCACTCAAACCTTCTGCCTGAGAAGGAGCTTTCTTGTCTTCTTGCAGCTGAAGAAACTTGGTCTTGAGTGCAGATTGTATATCATCAGGAGATAGCTTATCTTGTCTTCCAAACAATAAGGCATCCTTGAAATTTTCCAGAGACTTGGGTAGTAAGTTGAGCAGCATTAAGGCCTTGTCATCATCCTCAATCTTGACATCTAGATCCTCAAGGTCATCAACCAATTTGTTGAATTCCTCTAATTGATCAGTCAGACTCTTTTCTTCTGTCATCTTATAGACTAACAGTCTTTGCTTCACATATAGCCTATTTGTGACAAATTTGGCTTGATAAACAACTTCTAGCTTGTTCCAAATATCTAGTGCAGTGTTTTCTTTACATACCTCTCTCAATGGCTTGTCTCCCAAACATAATATAATCGTGCTATGTGCTTTGTCCAGTATATCTTGCTTCTTGGTTGGATCCAATGTTGAAGAACCAGCAGGCCACTCACTTGCAGACTTCAATGCATTTCCCAAACCATGATGTGTTAGCAATGCCTTCATCTTGATCTTCCAAAGTCCAAAATCATTTGCTCCTGTAAACTTCTCGAAATCCAGCTTAGTTGATGCCAATTCAAGAGTTGAATCGGTTGATTCCCACAGACGGCGCCAATTGTAGAACAAGGATCAAGAACAGCTACTATCAATGCCAAGAAAAACTCACAACAAGAAAGTTGCAGGACCAAAACTGAAAGAACAAAAACCAAAATTGAAATTGCACAAGTGTTTACGTGGTTCGATCGAAGTGATCTACATCCACGGATAAGGCACCCTTATTCCACTAAACAATCGGAAGAATCAATACAATTACAAGATGAATTGAAAGAAAGAAATTTCTGAAAAACCGAAGAACCCTAATTTTTTTATGCTAAACTGATAAACTCTCAAATTGATCTTTCTCAGAACGAGAACTGCCTCGATTCTTATATGATTAGGTCGGTTATTGAATTCCGTTCAAAACCCAGTAAGTCTCTTGGATCGATGCTTCATAACCGCTTGCAATTTTGGTTGAAAATCTGTTTTCAATGTGTCGCGCCCAAATCTGCAGCCCAACCAACTTGATTCTTCATAACTGCAGGTTCGGTCGAACCGGCTTTATTTTCATGGCTCCTGTTCGGTCTGAAAACATCCGGTTCTTGAGGAAATAAAACCGGTTCTGAGATCACCACATTCAAGAGATAATTTCCACATAACAAAGTATCACTTAGGCATTCGTATAGTATCAGAGCCTTCTTTAACTTTCATCCTCACTTGTTTTGTACTTTCAACAGATTTTCATTAGATAGTTTAGAGAGAGATTAGAGGTAGTTACCAATTGGGTTTGTTGTTAATTTTCAATCTTCTTTCTTTGATTACTTTTGATCGAACCATTGGATTTACGATTTGTTCAGTGCATTAGATTCCTCTCGTTGTTAGATATATTTCTACGGTAGGATTTATCGTTTGGAGTTCCGGATTAGAAGATAGCATTTGAAGGTTTGTTGATTGTATTCCTATTTCATCTACAATTGGTAAGTTTCCTTGTAATTCTCTTGTATTAGTGTTAATCATGATTGCTATTAGCTTAATTATAGTTTGTGATTGTCAATTAGCCATGGGCTAATACCTTTGTTGCATTGGGGTATGGAGATTATGGTTTAGTTTAATTGCTTATTAATCCCATGCATGTATGAGTGAGCTTGATGTGTTAATTCTTTATATTGATGATTAATTGAACTCTTGGTCTATGCATTTGGATGTTTTGAGCCTAATTGAGTTAGCAACATATGAGAATTGAGTTAATTCATTGAAGTTCATGATTGATAATTGTGCACACCAAGTGTTTGTGTTATTATTTCTATGTCAATGAGAATTGCTTAGGAGCTAAGAACCTCTCAAGTAGAGTATTAGGTGTTGTTGTGAGAACTAAACACTTGATAGAGTCTCTTGACTTTATTAGTACATTAAGTGATACTTATGCATGCTAGGATTGATAAGTGATTAGATGAACCCATAATTGAAATACTCCAATGCACACACCTCCAACACTTGCTCATCTTACCAAAGGTGATAGTTAGAATTTACTCTTCTTTGTTGCAAGTAGATAGAAATCAAGACCATTTCTTGTTTTCATTAGTTTATCACCTTTGTAGACAATCAGTACTAGATTAATTAAGTCTCGTTTTCCTGAGTTCGATATTATTATTTGGTCAACTTGTCTACACAACAACGTCCACGTACACTTGCGTGATTGCTTACACATATTAGGCAAACAAGTTTCATATAAGTTTTTGTCATTATGCTAAAGTTAATGAGAATAGAAAAAAATTTAAATTTATGATTCTGATTAATTTTATAACTTCTTTTTTATATAGTATATAAAAATATGAGTAGATTGTTTGTATATACTTTAAATTACTATATAATATGATATTAATTATTTTTATTATATAGTATTATTATCAAATTATTAATAGATGCGTAATCTGTCCAAAAGTCTGTCTTAAACTAGACACATCATTTCCTAAAAAGGAATAAGTAATTGTCACTATTATACAATATACTCTTCGAATATAAAAGAATTATACCATATATATCCTTATTTTTCTCATACTAACTCATATTAACATTTGTGTTAAATACCCTATCTACCTCCACTTGAAATCTATTTTTGTTTAAACATGCACTACTTGAAAAGTGTTTCGATTCGATATATTATTCGTTCAATTTTAAATGTGGGAGAATGAAAAATATACTTCTAAAGATTGTTGTAAGAAACAAAAATGAAATAAAACTAAAGACTTTTTGTTCTACATTAAAAAATTATTATTGAGAAAGTGAATATATAAATAGGAACCCTGTAAGAAAGTTATCGGAAAATATTTCTCCACTCTCTACGCGTGTCCACAGGGACCAGATGTGCAAATCAAAATCGAATTTGACTTATTAAATTTAACTTGCGTGTGAGCGCGACCTGTATATACTAATATCACATGAATTTAGTTGCGGCTTGACAAAGCCACCTACTAATCGTTAAATACTAATAAACAATTCTCATATTTTAAACTTTTTTTGTGCAAATAATAAACATTTTATTTATTGTAAATGACGAATATACCTTTTAATAACACAATTAACACTATTAAAAAATATACAATATATATTTTGCATATATATGTATATATGATCTTCGTCGAATAAACATTGAATAATATTAGAAAACATATGGTCTGAATGTCAAAAAGTATAGCTGGCATTGCCTCCCGTCTACCCTGCCTGCTCCTTCACTCTCCAACATTAATTGCTAATTTGTCCTTGATTAAGTACCCACCCTAATCATTAATTAATCATACTAAAATCAATCTCTTTCCTATATAAAACCCCATTACCATTAGCTATTGTCATCAATTAATCATACGTTTATCTCTAAACAAAAATAAAATAAAATCCAAATTTGGAAAAAGATGAGGAGCAAGGTTAACGATGCATCTGCAGCAGCATTCAGCAAGAATATGAGGTGCAGAAGATCAATTCCCCAAAGAGGACAAATCAAGACGAGGATAGCTGCAAAGGCGTTTCATTCTTTGGTGTCTGTCGTTTCGGCCTACTCTGTTCACCATTTGACTTCTCCAAGGAAGAAATCCCACCACTAAATTGTACTAACATGTTCTCTTGTTTCATTCGTGTATTCCTTGGTAATGGATTAGTCTTGTATGCACCAGTTACACGGTGCAACTCAAGTTCATTTTTAAAAAGTTAAATAGTTTATAACGGAAAAGTTAAACAGTTTATTACTGAAAAGTTAAACTATGAAAGATACATTTTTCAGTAATAAACTGTTTAACTTTTCAGTTATAAACTGTTTAATTTTTTAAAAATGAACTAGAGTTGCACCGTGTAACCGGTGCACATGAGACTTACTCCTTGTAATTGACCATTTTTGTGTAAATTAATTTAGGTTTTTTTATGAATTAAATTTCTTGAGAAGGGTTATTGGTAGAATGTTATATAAACTATTTTCATGATATAAATCACTTTGTGAAATAAAGTTTATAATTATAAAAAAAAATTATCATGTTAAAAAGTGGTTCATGATATGAACCACACCCACACAATATCTATTCTTTATTTAAAAGTTCCAATATTTAGAAAGGTGTTGAATCAATTAGTTAATTTTTTTTAATATCTAAGTTTTGATATCATGAATAATTTAACATCTAAAATTCAAAATTAGAAGACTGAAATTAATTTATTTATCTAATTTTCTTAATAGATAAATACTACATTTAATATATGAATACTGAATAAGTTTTATATTAAAATAATTCATGATAATTTTATCATAAAATTTATTTTAAATTATCAAAATAATTGGAGTCAATAAAATCTATAAAAATTATAACTTAATATTAATTGGTCCAAATTTTTTATACATCTAATAATATTATTTGATGACTAATTCTGATTAAATATTTAAGAAATAATTACACGTTGATACAAAAATAATGCATTATTTTTAAATAGGTACAAATTTTTTGCATAATAATGTAAATATAAGTTGAATAATAAAGTTATTTTTTTGCATATTGTACCAATATAAAAATAGTGCTTATTCTTGTATCATTTAATACTTTAAAATTGATTTGTGATAAATTTATTATGAATCAATTTCATACAAAATTTTACACTGATAGAGGTGTTAATGATTGATCAAGAAGTGCTTCCCCTCTAAGGTAATTTATCACTTGCTAAACAAAGACTCTTGTGAAAGAAAGAAGAGTCTGAGTATTTATCTAACTAGGTAAAGTGAGAAGCAAAACGATTTCTGAGATGGGAAAAGTTACCAAGCTTGGGTAGCTGCACAGGAGCAATGACGACAGGTAGAACTAGATTTTTCTATGTGGAGTTAATTTTAACATTTAACACAAGAGTACCACTATTCATACTCCAAAATTCATGTATCCTGTTTGTTAAACATATCTCAATAAAATTAAAAAAATTATATATTATGTTATTCACGCTTGTGTAGAGTAAATATGATTTTATAGGTGAAAAATGGGAAAAATCGAGGAGATTACGATGAGGAAGACGAAATAATGTGATCCGAGTATTTAGGGACGCTTAAAAGATCAAAAGGAAGACTCTAGGAAGCTTGAACGAGTAAATGGATCAAAACGGAAAAAGTCAAAATCAGGCGTCGGAGGTTGAATCTAGATCGAGCCCAGACTAGCTTGTGATCGAGCTCCGGATTATATTTTGGTATTTGAAGGTATTTTGCTTGTAATTCAAATTCATCCAACATTGGTAAGCTTTCTTGTAATTTTGCTATTTTAGTCTTAGTTATGATTGATATTAGTTTAATTGTTGATTGTTCTTCTCAATTAGCCATGGGCTAATTCCCTTTTGCATTTGATCTATGGAGATTATGGTGTAGTTTAACTTGGTCCTTGTCAAACACAATAACGACCACGTACACTTGCGTGTTGCATACTCAATTTGGGGAAACACTCGCCATGGTCAAAGGCTAGTTCACCTTCCAGAGCACAAGCTACAGAGGCAGCGTGTGAGTCTGACTCAATAATTACGGGGTGAGTTGAGGGATAGCATCTTCATCAATCATGGGCCTTTTGCTCAGATTTCTGTTAGAAATAGTTCGACTCGAAGAGGAAGATGGTGAGGACATGATTATTTGGCAGGTTGAAGAATCGAAGAGTCTTTGAGAGGTTGAACGGCCAGAAAAAATGTTGGGTTCTCTCAAAATTCAATTTCCAAAAAAAATCGGAATTAACCAACGAAATTCAAATGAAGTAAATGAAAAACAAAGAAAGGAGAAGAAAGTTAAAAAAATATTGGTCACTACCTTGGAAGAATTGAACGGAAATATGTTGGTGTGGATTAGAAATCGCCCGAAAATCTGAAAACGATAAAAAAATCACGAATGCAAGAAAAGTAAAATGTCAGACGGGTTCAACTCACCACAGAGCTCGCCCTAGACAAAGGGCTCAACTCGTCTTTTCACCAGCTCGCTCAGGAAGTCAAAACAGCTCGCCTACATATTGGCAAGGCTATATATAAGAGAGTTGGGGGCAAATGTTGATAGACAACCTATTAGACGAGATAATAAGAATTAATTAAAATAACCAAAAAGTTTAAGGCAAAATAGCTCACCAGCTAGCTCGCCTCAATCACCATCCACGTCATCACTCATTGACAAATCACCTCACTAAGTGGAGAAGTAGCTCCCCAGCTAGCTTGTCGGTAGCTCGCCACTTACAAAGGATACAGATCATCTACGGAGGCTATGTACTCACCATTCAACACAACAACAAGGCCCCAAATAACACAAAGACGTAGAGCTCGCCATATCCCCAGTAGGGAGCAGCAGCTGAAGGGATTCTTAGTAAGGACATATTAGTCAAACAACAGTGTAATTAGTGCATAAGGGGTGGTAAAAATGACAACTGTTAGGACACTTGTCATTTAGTTATGCTATTTAAGCTAAAACAATGTCACCTCATCACATGTAAACATATATCTAGGTCTCTTGTACCCATTTTTCAGATTCTAAGTTCATTTTATGAAAAATACTTCTCTCTACTTTCTCTCTCTATTCATCTTACATTATAATTATCTTTGATTATTGTTTGGAATGATTCTTGGCTCAAATCAGTAACATAATCATCATTGTTAGTAAATTCTTCCAACATATGTATTTTTATTTTGAGCCCTAAATGTTATTTTTGGATTCGCTATTTTTTTTTACTCTGCTTCCTATTAATATTTTTATTATTTTTGGGCTTGAAATATTATACACTTATACATAAAGCTGACAATTTTAGTTTTTTCCAATAAAGCGGCCCGACCTACTTAAGATTTAGACTGTGCTTAATATGAAGACCCAAAAGAATTGGTCCATTTAGCCAGATAGAATTTTAACTCGTTGAAGAAAAAAAATTAAAGCCAATTAATTGATTAAGTATTGTATTCGTGTGTTAGATTATTAGGGCTAGAACTAATTTGAAAGCCCTTATTCACCATTGCAGACGTTGTTCTCATAGATAATTTTCTCTGGTTTTTTTTTTCTTTCTCTCTATCTTTCTAGATGTGTTCAAGTTGTAATCTCAAGTTAGTAATTTAGAGCTTCTTTTCCATGGATTAGTTCTGTTTGACTACTGAAGCTATGAATTATTTTTAATTCTATTAGGACTCTATTTATTTGATATTGTATGAGTAATGACCTTTATTTTTATTTTTATTTATGTTTAAACTTGTGAATTGTAAAAATATGATAAACTATGTATCAATATATGTAGTATTTGTAGTATAATTTTTTTAGTTTATAATTAAAAAAGACTTAATTGCAAAATAAATCACCACTTTTTCACAAATTGCAATTTAATCTAAACTTTTGAATTTTAGCAAAATAAATCATCATCTTTCATATTTTTTGCAATTTAAACTTCGGGCACTTTGCCCCTTGCCCAAAAGATAACATGGACAAATAAATGCACATTTATCATCCCAATAAACATTCACATCATTAAACATCTAAAAATATAAATAAAATTATAAATATTTTAAATATAAAGATAAATAAAAAATACATATAATTTTAAAAATTAGATTTTTTTTAAATTTAATAGTTTGAATATATTTCAAAAATAAATTAAACATTATATTGTATAATAAATAAATAAATATTTATTGTATTTAAATATACAAGTATATATATATATATATATTAACAATATAAAAATAAAAAATTTAAACAAAAATGTAAATTAAAATATTCAAAGTACAGTAAAAATATTCAAATTTATTTATAATAACTCCAAATTTTAAATATTATATTTTTTAACGAAAAATATAACATTTATAATCTTAATTTTGAAATATATTTTTAGAATCATAATTTTTTCCGTAAGCTTTTATAAATTTAAGAACTATATATAATTTTAAGAAATATATAACTTTTAAAATAAACAATTAATTACATAAATACAATAAAAAAATTCTAAATACATATTCATTATAATTTGTAAATGAAAATATATTATTCTATTTTAACTTAAAAATAATATTTTTGAAATATAATTTTTTTTTAAAATTCAAATTCAAAATATTAAAAGAAATGAAAAATTATATATATTCTCTCTAAAAATTAAAATATATTGAATTAAATTAAAAATTTAATAAATTACTTAAATCAATTCTTAATTTTATTAAATAAATATTTATATACATGATATTTATATTTTTTAAATAAAAAAATTATACTATATTTTTCTTATAATTATAAAAGCTCACGCAAAATTCATGATCCTAAAAAGATTTTTTTAAAATTAAGATTATAGTTTTTTATATTTTTCCTTTAAAATTTAATATTTTAATTATATTTATTATAAATAAATTTGAATATTTTTATTGAACTTTGAATATTTTATTTTAAAATTTTTAATTTTTTTTATATTTACTTATGTATATATAAAATAAAATATTTATTTATTTATTAGTATAATTTATTAATTTTTAATTTATTTCAGAAATACATTCAAACTTTTAAATTTAAAAAAAGTCTAATTTTCTAAAATTATTATTTTTTATTTATTTTTATATTTATATTATTTACAATTTTATTTATATTTTTAGATATTTAATGATGTGGATGTTTATTTGGATGACGAATATGCATTTATTTGTCCACATCATCCTTTGGGCAAGGAGCAAGTTGCCCGAAGTTTAAATTGCAAAAAATATGATATGTGATGATTTATTTTGCCAATATTCAAAAGTTTAGATTAAATTGTAATTTATGAAAATGTGGTGATTTATTTTGCAATTAAGCCATTAAAAAAAGGGCGGGACTGGTCCATTAGTCAGTGGACTAGATTGGGCTGGACTAGACTCAATTTTATAGATTTGATCAGCAAATGGGCCCAATTGGCCTAATTCATGAGTATGGCTTGGCCCATTGGGCTAGGCCGGGCTGGGTCAGGCTTGTCAGCTCTTTTCGTGTATAAAACCATGTACCAAATGTCAAAATCTGCAATACTAAATATTTGAAATCTTGAATTATAAAAATAAAAGATGCAGATTAATATATAAATTACTCTAGAGATAACATAGAAAGATGAAGAAAAGTCAAACTCACCTTAGGATGTGTGGGAAATGACATATAACAGTGCAGGAGATTCCGCACAACTGATACATTTTCATCAGCAACTCTCTTGCATAAAAGTTTATGCACCCCCATTTTTGTGAACCCCGTACAAAAGAAAGAGTGGGAGGTGTATATGTATACTCGCAAATATATATGCACACAAATAACTTAGAAAAATACGTGAACAACTCAAACCACTCCAAAATCTCCTCATATGAATGGGGGACATATCTAACCCACTCAAAATAGTCCAGTTCAAATTTCTTCATTTCTTTTGTTAAAAAAAAATCTTCATTTCAAGATTAGAGTTTTAAGATTAATAATTACTGTTATTTTACAAGAGAGAACGATAGAGAGAGTAATATATGTATACACACACACACACATGATTCAAGAAAATAGGAGAACATCACTTCACAATCTCCTCATATGATTTGGACAACTAACCTGCTCAAAATAGCCCAACCCCTAGGTCTCTTGTACCTATTATCTTTCTATTTCAATCCCATCAACACATTATTCGATCAAACATTCACAATTCTCTTCCTCTTTCAAGGGTCTAGACAGAACTGGACGAATTTGGAGCGATTGATGGATCTAAATGGATCAAGACCAGTCTCTCTCTCTCTCTCTCTCTCTCCATTTGTTATCGTCCATCGGCGTGTTAGGGCTATTGCGCATGACGATTATTCAAGACTTCAGATTGTTCTTTGATCTGGCACGATTGCAAGCACCATTTTGCTATCGAAACTTTGAACTTCTAGATTATCTATGTGGTGGTGGACAACGTTGTTGTAATGGTGTTGGAGTGACGATATCATCCTTTTTATCTTCCACTATGAGAGATTAGAAGAGAAATAAAAGGGTATGGAGTATGTGATGAAGCACGATTAATTTGAAGAAGAGAGAGGCAACATTTGATTAGATATAATAATAATAAGACGAGTCTGGGATGAGTTTGGCCAATTCTAGGTCCACATCGGGACTCACCGGGTCTAACCCGCCACACCAATTCTGATTCTACATTATTTTTAAAATAACTTAACAACGCAAAATATTTAACCTTAGCATTTAACAAATTAATTTAAAAATAATTTTTTTATAATAATATCTAATATTGATCAAATACTTTTCAAAATAACATAAATAATCTATGTACTAATAAAATTTAAATACATTAATTTGAACACAAATGTTTATAAGTACATATATATACATAAAATAATATTAATATTTAGTGAGGTGAATTTTATAAAAATCACGATCCCTGAATCCGGTTGATCGGGGTTCAAATTCACTTTGCTCGTTCGAATTTGAACCCGTCCTCTTATCATTTCTCAATTTGATAGAGAGGGAGAGAGAATGGAAGGGGAGAGAATGAGACTTTGAATTGTAATGTGATTTATTTATCTACAACATGTCAGTGGGGTACCCCCTCACACCATCCCATACCACCCTTTTCTACCCCAACTTTTTCCACATAGGGGCATTGATGGAATAAATATGTACTTTTGTATCTTGATAGCAATTAAATTTTCATTTGTGTCTCGATAGCAAACACACTATACAAATAGCAACCCATAGCAACTCATTCAATTTATAATGGACAAATTAATTTGACTTTGTATAACTAATACTCCTTCTGTCCCAAGATAAACTTCACACTTTCCTTATATGGACGTCCCAATTCTTTCTTCACACCCCAAAAAAGGAAACAACTCACACTCACAAAAGTCAACAAAGTACATTTTTTTATATTTTATTATTTAACTTCACACTCACATACTTCACTTTTTTCTTAATATGTGTGAAACTCCACCTATGAAGAAAATGTTGGGACGGAGGGAGTATTTAGGAATAAATATTATTTTAACATAGAAATAAAAGATATATTTTTGTTAAAAGTGACTATTTTTTTATTAAAATTCTTAAAAATGATAGTCAGATTTTTTTTTTCATAATTAAACTTTTTTGCTAGTAAATAGTTGCACAATAAATAGGAAACCAAAATTTTGCAACTGCACATACATTTGAAGATTGCGACTTAAAGCAGATGCTGAGAGAACTGTAATGGCGGCAGCAACTTTCAGATACTTAGTGCAACTACACAAGGATGTTCCGAAAGCAGCGAGATTCTACTCAGAGGGGCTGGGTTTCAAAATCAACGTTTGTACTCTCCGATGGGCCGAGCTCCATTCGGGCCCGCTCAAGCTCGCCATCTTGCATTCTCCCAGGTGCATTTCGCTTTCTTAAAGTTTAAATTCCGCTTTTTAGATTTAATAATTGCTTAGTTGATTATGGAAGTAATAATGGGTGTGAGTTATAGACGATTGTGTTTGAAAATTTTGGTGAAAGGCATTGTGCTCATCAAGTGTTCGATGCAATGCCTAAGAGAATTCTTTTTTTTTTTTTTTTGGGCTGAGATTTCTTATGGGAATGAGGGTAAAGATATGAGAGTTGTACTCGTTAAGTGTTTGATATAATATCCAAGAGGGAGGTTTAATATAAATCAATTTCGGTTTTTTGCCTGAAGTTTTCTCACTGGAACAGGTGCAAAATGTGGTGAATTTGGTTTTCTTTATTGGATGTTTGGTATATTGCTTCTGGAAAATTTTGATCTTGGATTGTTATTTATTTTTATTGCTTGCCACAAAAGCCAGTTGTATATATGTAGTGGAACATTATTAGTTTTGTAGCAAGCATAGCTGTATGAATGACGCACAGCATAGATTATCAAAGTTCACACGAACCGAATAAACAACCTGAAGAAAAACTATAACTATCTACAGAGTACAGACACTAGTGCAGTCAAGAAAAGATCAGGATGAATGACCAAATATAGAAACCAAAAAGGTTATAAATATAAGGCCACACTGTCCCAGTAGCATCTTTGCCTGAAAGGTGATGGTCTGAATCCTACATTCCCCGCTTAAGGTAATCAGGGGACTCATAAGCCTTGACTTATCTACATGCCTCTCAATGATGTCTCTAGATTCATCAAATTCTGAAATATCATTTTCAGCAAACACTGAATGAATCCTGTAGTTGTCAAGAAAGGCTTGCCTCTTTCTCAGCCTGTCATATTGGGCTCAAACAATTGGAGAATTGGTGTCGGGTGCCAGTATAACTAGCTAACATGAGTCCGCTCACATGATGAGCTGTTTGGACGTAAGGGGATTTCCTGGTCAGTGCAACCTGGATGCAAGCCGGGCCCCATTAAATGAAGTTAATAGGGTTTCTTTCACGTATTCTCTGTAGACTATCATGAACCTTAGTAGGATAAGCTTCTCCCTGATTAATGTTAAAAATATATAATTTGCTTGGATGGCTTGTTTTGTTCTTGTGCAAGAGGTAAACCATGATATTTTTGTTCTGAAGTGGCATCGTGGAGTAGGGATCAAATAAGTAAGAAGGCCAACCAAGTCATTATTCATACTCCCTCTGTCCACCAAATATATGCACCTTTCTTTGCACGTGGTTTAATGCAATATGTCGGAGGATATTTAAGGGTATTGTGAGGTCTGTTTATGAATAAAGATCATATTTTTGAAAACTACATCATCTGCACTTTCCAAAAATATGATCTTTATTCATAAACGGGCATCACAATACCCCAAAATATCCTCCAACATATTGTCTTAAACCACGTGCAAAGAAATGTGTATTTATTTGGTGGACAGAGAGAGTATATCCTGCGTAGCTTATGTGCTTGTTTACATGACAGTAGAAATAAAGAATCTGTTCGAGCAAAAGTGGGAGTTGTGATATAAAGCCACTCTACAGCAATCCTATTAATTGCTGTTATCAAGCTCAACTACACATCAGCATGCTACGCAGAACACTTGAGTGTTAGAAGGGTGTTGTAAGGTTGTACCACCATTAGGAAATATACTGACGGACAAGCCTCTTTACTGCATCTATCATTTAGAGTCTCCAACAAATAAGAACCCGTTCTTGAGGTTCCACCATGTTGGTCCCTTAAACAGATTTTAAGGTGAAAGACTTTGACAAGTCTAGAAGGGGGGTTGAATAGACTTGTATCGGCACTTAAAACTTTATCGTTTTTTGAGCTTTTTATAAAATCAGCTAACTACCCGAAGGTCGTCTGATTTTATAAGCAACAATAACCTGTTGAGTGCTGTGTATTTTTCGTGCGGAAATGTTTTTAAAAGAAAATCTTTTTAAGTGAATGTGCACAAGAAGTAAAGTAGTAAGTAAAGAACAGGGACATGAGATTTATAGTGGTTTGGATTAAATCCTACATCCACTCTCCACAATTCAACTTGAATTGTGGATCTATCCACTATCTTTACCTTTCACTCAAAAACTCGAGAGCACAGACTCTCTTACCATGGTTAGTGCAATCTTGCAACTAACTTACAGGCTTCTCTAAAACCTTACAAATGATTAGCGTTTATGAGAGTGTTGGATATTTTAGCAGCGTTTCTGCAAAGTTAAAATCGCGTAAAATTGTTAAAGAAGTCTTCACTTGTACTCCTATTTATAGGGATAGAATTACTAGCCGTTGGTATTGACTAGAATTCAAATCTCTTATAAATCTGGAATAAATGAATCAGAGTGATTGATTGATTCTGGTCTTGATTTCCGGATGTTTTCTTTCCAAACTGGCTTGATCTTCAATCAAGTTTGTCGCCTTGATTGATTATCTTCAAATCCGGAAGTCTCGTAGCCGTTACTTGGATCTTGTCCCCTTGACTTGATTAACTTCAACACAGACGGATCTTCTAATCAGCAGCTTAGACGTCCTCAGCTGATCTGGGTGGACATTAGCTGATCTTGTCCTCATCTGACTGCATATGGCTTTTCAGCTGATCTTCGACTTCAGCTGGGTTCTTCTTCTTCACTTGAGTTCAGCTTCATCTTAAATCATGTCAACTGGCTTGATCTTCTGTCTTCAAGGAACTAAGTCTTCAAGGTGAACTTAGTTGATCTTCTTCTCCATAAGCATCTTCGAATCTTCTAGGCTGCAAGGTTCCCCCTTACAAGTACCTATCTAATACTAGACTACTCATCAGCTGACTAACACTCCTATTACAAGCCAAGTTAGTTTTCATTTCGTCAAAACACTAACAGAATATCCTAACACACCAGCAATTGAATGGCACAAAACAAAACCCTCGAGATTTTCACTGCCATCTGCTTCTCTATCAATCAGTCCATAAGACTCTCCCCATATTGCTTTTCCTATTGGTACCCACTTGCCCAATTATTTCCAGCACTCGCACTATGATTTGCAATGCATGTTCTCGTGATTGTAGAGATTTCAATATTCATCATTTCGTATTCCATTAGTCACTTTAGGCTCCAAATCCATAAGCAATTCTCATTGCACATAATGTTGGTCATTTGCTTGATAGAATAATACATCTCTTCTATCTCCTTCACCGTGATTGGGCAAATTGTGGTCAGAGAAACGCCCGCCATCTTTCAGCTGGCTTCTTCTTAAAGGCTATCAAGCAGTTGGACTTTATTTTCACCAATGAAACCATCCATTTTACCCTCCCCGAATTTCCAATTACTACCCACAATTACGAAAGCGAAATCCACCAAGTAAAGGAACACTCTTCATAAGGTAAATGATTAACTCTTAAAACATCCAAAAGAAACAAGCATCAACCTGGACAATTAATTTGATGAGTAGGGGTTCCAATATTCGAGATTGGTCATGAACTCATGATGTATATTAATTTTGTTGATATTCGTTTTGAAAGATTGTAAATTTTTGAGGCGTAGTGCAAGTATTGCATTGCTCAGTTTGGAGCTTGTAGTTATAATGCTCTCATTTTTCATATATGTTGCGAGATATGTATTGGTATATTATACATCTAATGCAATTTGCTAATGCTATTCTTTTATCCATGTCAGTTATAAAGTTTGTGAATGTATAACTTATTTAGTAGAAAATTTGATTGAATTTTTTAATATTGTTTTCTCTTCCACTTCTGTCACTTCATAAGTTTGAATCATTTTATGATATAATTGAAAATTTTTGCTAATAATATGAATGATTGATGCCCTTGTTGCAATTATTTTAAATTGTTATTTTGAAGTTTCTGATTGTTGGATGATAACCAGTGGTGTGTGCTTTGAAACACTTCAATTAGCCATTTGTTTTACTCCACTTCAAATGGTATGCTCAATTTTAGGTGACTTTTTTTCCATCATGTTACATAGGTGTTTTGAAGACCTCACTTAAAAACTTCTGAAGTACATGGACTGATAGAATCTATAGATCATTCATATATTAACTTGTAAACATATAAACAGTTGCATACATAAATCATTTCTCTTTTTCTTCAGTGACCGTGTTGACCAGAAGGACCATTCATCGATCCTATCATTTACTGTTACTGACATCAATAGCACTGTAACAAAGCTCATGAGCTTAGGTGCAGAACTGGATGGCCCAATTAAACATGAAATCCATGGAAAGGTAATTTCCTTGTCTCTTAACAGTTCTGATTTTTACTCTTCTTGCTATCCCATAATGTGTATCATCAACCTGTTCATGAAATAGCATTTCAAATGCAGAAAGATTCACCTGCATCACTTCTTTTTTCAGTCCTGTCAATCTTAATATGGAAATATATTTTTCTGAAATTGGACATGCAAGTTTACCATTTTTCTTCCAGCACCGTCTAGTGAGGATAACCCAACTAGTCACCTTGTCACTTTTTTGAAATTGATTCTGTAAGTTTACCATATTAGACTTGTTTGTCCAGTGACTGTCTGGGTTATCGTCATGGATGAAAATATCGTTGTCGCGCAGCCTTAAATTTACAATAATATTGGTGGATGGCATATTGATATTGCAAAAGAATTAGAAAGAAAATGGAAACTTTATTACAATTTTAGAAATTTAACTTGAAATTTTAGTGATTATTATAACATACTATTGTGCATATGTATAATATAAAATCACAACAAATGACATGCTTAAAATAAATATTTAGATAATAGACTATACGAACACTATCTAACATAAAACAATTAACAATATAATATATAATATAATACAAGATGAATAAAATTATACAATACAATATAATTAGTTCCAAAATAATAACCTTATAAGGTTCATAAATAGAAGATAAATGTCATCTTTGTCCAAACAATATTTGTACCAAGTTATCACATTAGAGTAATCCGGATGTAATTATCCATATGTCATTTATTGTTTCTGTATCTCTATTTTATCATGGATTGAATAGTGTGTACTAAACCAATGATTTTCTTGATACTTATTTTGAACTCAATTCTCAATATGACATTTGTGGTGGTGGGTGATGAAACAGATTTTGAGAATATATTTTTATGACAAACTTATAATAACTACAAACAAAAATGAAAAGGAAATAAATATTTATATTCATTAAAAATGTTTAAAACTTAAACTTATATATATGTGATATTTTTCAATTTTCATTCATTTATATACTACAAGTGAACCGATATCGATATTTAGCAATATATCAACGATACTCGGTAAAATATATATTATATCTCAATATTCATATCTAATTTCAACATTTAAAATATATTCACGATATTTTCATCCTTTGTTACCGCCTCTAGCCTTTCACTAGGTTAGAGGACCAATTTAAAAGTAAAAAATGATCTGGACCAAAATAAAGAATAGGTAAATTATGTTAATATTAAAAGAAAATACTACCACCTTTTTGTCTTGTACTGTGTTTACAGGTGGCTGCAATTAGGTGTAGTGATGGCCATGTCTTCGGTCTTTACGAGCCTTCTTAAAAGCTGCCGAGGGATGTATTAAGTTGCGGAGGAGAGGATGATACTTTTCAGGTTCATAGAGGTAACACCCGATTAAAGATTAGGTGCTGGTTGATTCATTGATTAATCATTTAACTGTCGTATAAATTTTTTGGTAAAGTATTATATAAATTATTTTCATGATATAAATCACTTTGTAATACAAAGTTTATATTTATGAATTTATTTTTTTGCCTTGTTAAAAAGTGGTCCATCATATGAACCACTTTCACACAATATCTACTCAATTTTTATAGGTTGTATCGTCCACCTCTTCAACTTAATTGGTTGTTTATTTTGAAAAAAGAGCAGAGGTTTATGTTTGTTTCTTGACAAGTCTTTTTCACATTGTTGTATATTACTGTTGCGCAAAGCAAGCTGCTTCTTTTCTTTGGTTGAAATATTCAGCTCATTTTTTTTCTCCCTTTATTCTTCTTTTCTTGTGAGAGTCATTTCCTGGCGCTCAAACATTCATTTCTTGCCCTTTCCTCCTTTGTAAACAAAAAAGGTTGTCTTCTTTTAGCAAATGAAATATTGATGTGTTGACCCATTTACAAATTGTGTAAACAAACAAAAGATTGTTTACTTACACATTCCAAGTCTTTAATAGACCCACCACATTCTTTTTTGCAAGAGATGGATTATCAGAACAATAAAACAGAAGCAAGATAATAAGACAAACTAAACTCCTTATGTGATATTAATATTGTAGTTTTATTAAATAAATAAATGTAATGTAATTGTATCGTTAAATAAGAGGGTGTTTGGCTGAGCTTATAAGCTATTTAAAACATTTTATAACCTGTTTAAAAGTTTGTAGGCTGCCTTAGAGTGTTCGGTATGTCTATAAATTTTTTAAATAAGTTGAGATATCAGTTGAGATATCTCAACTTATTTTTCTCAATACTTCCAGCCTCATCCAACCACCTCACCCCGGACCATAGGGATGACAAAATGACACGACCCACAGCTGTCCCGCCCTGGCCCGCTCTGTATGGGCCAGCCCCGTCCCGGCCCGTCCTAGAAATGGGGCAGTCCCGCCTTGCCCTGCGCATAGGGCAGGGCAGACATGGGTTTTGCACTTTTACCGCCCCGCCTTGCCCCGCCCCGCCCCATTCTGCCCCGTAGTATACATTCAACAAAATATAATATTTTATAATATGTAAAATATATTCTACATATAATATTTCATAACATATATAATAAATTTAATATATAGTATTTTATAATATATAAAATAATTTTAAAATTATATTATTTATTTATTTATTGTAATTCTAATATAAAATAAATCAAAAATTATTTTTATTTAATATGATTTGATATATTTGGTGCATTATTTTCATATTAATATAATTTTATTTATTTGAATTATATATATATATATATATATATATATATTTCTATACATATATATGTAAAAAAATTATATTTTAGTATGGGACAGGGCGGGGAAGGCATGGGGCACAACATTCTGCCCCGCAGTGGGGCATGGAATAGGGCGGGGCGGCAGGGCAGGCATGGGTATTTAGATACCCGCCCTGCCCTGCCCCGCCCCATTGCCCTCCCTACCGAACCCCGCCACCACTTCACAATTCCTATCTTAACATAAAAAATAATAAAATATGTGTTTTCTATTAATTTTTTTTAATTATAATAAATTATTAAGAAACTTATAAATTGTATTAGTTATACACTTCAACAACTTATAAGGTAAAAATAATAACTTATAAGCTTTTAAAATGATTTATAAAATATTATAACTTATAAGATATTTAAAATAAATTTAGTAAACACCCTATAAATCTTGTTTTCACAGGAGAGCTTGCCATAATTATTAGTATACGGATGAGTTACTGAAAGTCAGTGAAGATCCAACGGTTGCACCCTTTAGATCCGGGCCTTATAGTATTAAGTGGATAATAGGTCTAGAGATGGAAAAATGTGCTCAGTCCGCTTAGCCAAATCAAAATGTGGGTGGACCTCAAAATTGTAGTCCAAAAAGGAACCAGGACTATTTGGCTTGACCCAAATTTAAAATATCTCTCTTTCCATATTTCTTACAGAACTTTTTAATATTTATATGATACACCATTCTTATCATTTAAATACTTTAAATAATTAATTCATTTGTGTAATATGGTTGAGGTACATTTGTATTTTCACATGACCTTCTCAAAAGATATCTCTTATTAAAAATATTTATCGTAATTGATTAATTTATAAGATATTTTAAAATAAGCGAATTGGATATGATTGACACTGATATTTTATATTAGAGTTTTGACACTATTACTTTAGTTAGTTTGAATATGTTTGTTATGGATTATAATTTAGACTTGATAGAGGGCTGTTGGATTACTATTGTTTGAATTTATTTTTGTGAATTTGAGTTTATTAAGGACCGTTGAATTATTATTTTTTAAAATTTATTCTGATAAATTTGAGTTTATTAAGAATTGTTTAATTATTGTTGTTCAAAATCTTATTTAGGAAATTGAGTTTTAATTTAATAATTGAATTATTATTGACAAATCAAATAAATTTTCATATAACTATATGATTAGTATGTTGTATACCAAATTATCGATTAATGAAATCAATATAAAAATTAAATGATATATTGATATTTAAAAAGGCTCAAATTAAATGCACCCACAAGTGTTTGGAGTACACACACATGTTGAGTACACCCACAAAAATTTTCCACACAATACCCTCGGTTAACAACAAAGAACGTTGGAATTAATATTCAATCGCGCACCCACCAAACAACAAAGAACGTTGGAATTAATATTCAATCGGAAAGTAAAAATACACCATTTTTCTCATCATATTATTAGTACATAAAAAACTTATTACGTGAACTAGAATTATATTCAAATATTCATCAAAAACAACCAACAAAACATTAAAAATAGTGTTTTAAAACAAACCATAGTTCTAGAAAAATATGGTGAAAAGCTTACCAGAGTGAGGGGATGACAACGATGGATGATCATAATCGAGATATGGAGTTGTCTACTTTCCAGCTACTTTGGAGTTCGTGATGTGAAGTTATTCCGGCACAAACTACCGAAATTTTGGTAAATAAAGGTGGTAAGTTCGTAATTAGGTTTATCAAGTAGTTAGGGACATATTAGTCATTTAAGTATATTATTAATCATAATTATAAATTCAAGTGTGTGCATTCTAAATATTTGTGAGTGCACTTAACCTGGCCTATTAAAAAAATCAAATTGATTTGACCCGATAGAGCATTTAAACGGGCTTGAAATATGTAGCCCAAAGATAATGCACCGGACCAAACCAAAAAAAATTCATGTATTCTTGTACTGAGTTGCCCCGACCCGGCCCAATTTGAGACATGACATAAAAATTGTATATCACACCTAAAACTATGTAAATAATTTTTTAAGGTTGAATAATAGTATAAGTGTTAAGTGTAAAAGCAATGCTGAGTTTGGATACTGAGTATTAAATCCTGAAGGTTAAATTCTGATACTAAGGTTGAATCCTGAGACAAGGCCCTGAACCTGAGAGAAAATGAGTCTGAGTAAGGGCGAAGGCGATACTGAGTCTGAGTGCACTGATCCTGACACTCATCCTGAGTGTTCAGATCAGTGAAGACACTTGTCCTGAAGGCTCAGTAACCTGAAGGCATAATCCTGAGATTGTCATCCTGACGTTAGCCATCCTGAGTCAGGCATCCTGATAGGCATATCCTGAGCTGAAAATGACCAATCTCCTTAGTCACTCAAGCTGAAGGTTTCGAGCTGACATTAAGACGGTTATTTTGACAGCTGGCGGAGCAATCCTATTGGATGCCGGAATAATTACTTCTGGCGGTTGTAACCATACAAGCTCGTTGATTGGTTACGGATTTAGAAGGCAGTTAGGATACGTATTCATTCCAGTGAATTCAGAGAGAGAATTGACATTCAAAATCCTTTAGAGAAAAAGCTTGTATTCTGTAAAAATTATTCATCTATTAGTGAAGTGAGGAAACCCCATCCATGGACGTAGATCAATTGATCGAACCACGTAAATCTTCTGTTCTTTGATTTTCTTAATTTCTATCATTTGTGTTCATCAGATTTCTTCAAGGTTCTGATTACGTGAACACTCAAAGTCTTGTTGAGATCGATTCCAATTCACAACAATTGCCGTCGTCTGTGGGAAAAGAAGAATCGACTGGATCAATCATCAACCATGGCATCTACCAAATTGGATTTTGAGAAATTCACTGGTGCGAACAATTTTGGTCTATGGAAGATCAAGATGAAGGCTCTCTTGACTCATCATGGGTTATCAAATGCCCTGAAGCCTGAAGATCAATGACCATCTTCCTCGTCAGAAAATCCAAACAAGAAACAAGAGATTTTGGAAAATGCTCATAGCACCATCATCATGTGTTTGGGAGATAAGCCTCTGAGGGAGGTATGCAAGGAAAAGACTGTCATTGGTGTTTGGAGTAAACTGGTGAAGGTGTATCAGACTAAGTCTGTCACCAACAAGTTGTTCATGAAGCAGAAACTGATCTCATTCAGGATGAATGAAGAGAAGGAGTTAATTGAGCAACTTGAGGAGTTTAACAAGGCTGCTGATGATCTTGAGAACCTGGGAGTGGAAATTGATGATGATGATAAGGTTTTGACGCTCCTGAATTCTTTGCCTAAATCTTTTGAGAATTTCAAGGATACTTTACTGTTTGGAAGGGAGGATAAATTGTCCTTTGATGATATTCTGGGCGCACTGAAAATAAAGTCTCTTCAGCTACAAGCTGATAAGAAAAATTCAGTTCAGGCTGAAGGCTTGAATGTAAGATTTAAGAAGGGCAAGAAAGGCTTTCAGAACAAGAAGAAGAAGAACATAAAGGGGTCAAAATCTGGTGATTTTGTTGAGAGGAGGAAATATTTTGCTTGCCACAAAACTGGTCATCTCAAGAAAAATTGCCCTGATAGAAATAGGAAACAAGGGAAAGAACAAAAGGCTGATATAACTGTTTCTGCTGAAGAAGGGTATGATAGTGCTGAGGTGTTGACAGTTACTAATCTGAAGCTGAATCATGAATGGGTACTTGACTTAGGATGTTCATTCCACATGTGCCCGGATGAATCATTGTTCAGGGAGTTGAGGAGGTTTGATGGAGGCTCAGTTGTGTTGCGCAACAATCAGACATGCAAGGTGAAGGGGAGTAGTTCTGTCAGGATGAAGCTGCATGATGGAGTAGATATGATACTCTCAAATGTGAGGCTGGTGCCAGAACTGAAGAGAAATCTGATTTCCCTGGGTTCACTGAATCAATTGGGTTATGAATTCAACACTGAGGATGGTTACATCCTGATAACCAAAGATAATAAGTTATACATGAAAGGCAAGAAAGTCAATGGGTTGTTTATCCTGATTGGGAGCACTTCCACTGGACCAACAAATAATGTTATGAACAACACTGAGGCTATGATATGGCATAAGAGATTAGGTCATATTGGAGAAAGGGGACTCCAAGAACTGACAAAGCAGAAAGTCTTTGGGGAAGGAAATGTGATGAAATTGGATTTTTGTGACCATTGTGTCCTGGGCAAATCCAAGAAAATCTCATTCCCTAAAGGTAAGAAGACTACTGATGCACCTCTGGACTATGTTCATTCTGATATCTGGGGACCAGCTAAGGTGGAGACTCATGGAGGTGGAAGATACTTCATGACAGTCATTGATGACTTCAGCAGGAAAGTATGGGTGTTCATACTGAAGCAGAAGAATGAGGCCTTAGCAAATTTCAGTGATTGGGTCAGTGAACAAGAAAATAAGAGAGGAAGATCCATTAAACATCTCAGGACAGATAATGGATTGGAGTATGTATCAGAGAAGTTCAATAATTTCTGCAAAGAAAGGGGAATAACCAGACATAGGACAGTTCCTGCAAATCCTCAGCAGAATGGTCTTGCTGAGAGGATGAACAGGATAATCCTGGAAAAGGTCCGGAGCATGCTATCAGATGCAAAGCTAACAAAGGTATTTTGGGGTAAGACAGTCAGTACAGTTTGCTATCTTATAAACAAGTCACCATCTTCAGCAATTGAGTTCAGGACACCTGATGAGGTGTGGTACGGAAGGATCTCAGATTACAACAACCTGAAGGTATTTGGTTGCTCAGCTTTTGCCCACATCAGGCAGGACAAGCTGGAACCTAGAGCACTGAGATGTATCTTTATTGGTTATCCTAATGGAGTAAAAGGATACAAATTATGGTGTCTGGAACCTGGTCACAAAAGGTTTACTGTCAGTAGAGACGTGACTTTCAATGAGAAAGTCATGGGATACAATTAGCCCATAAGCACTCAGGACTCAGATGGAATTCTTTCAGAAGAAAGTATTCAGGTTGAGGTGGAGACTCCTGACAAGAACTCAGGACAAGCAGGCACTGTGTCAGATGAAAACTCAGGAAGACATCAGGAGGAATCTGAGGAAAGTGATACTGACCATTCAATTTCAGATACTGAAGGCCAAGATCTCAGGAATTGTAGTCTAGCAAGAGACAAACACAGGAGAAGCATACACCCTCTGACTAGATTCGGTCAGGCTGACAGGGTATCCTATGCCCTAATAACTGTTGGAGAAATTGAGCATCAGGAACCACAGAGTTATGCTGAAGCGGTGTCAGGCAAAGACAAAGAGAGATGGATATTGACAATGACTGAGGAACTTCAGTCATTAGAAAAGAACAACACTTGGACCTTAGTGAACAGAGTCCAGGGACAGAAGGTAGTCAGTTCCAAGTTGGTCTTCAAGAAGAAATCTGAAATGGGGTCAGGAGGAAAAGAGAAGTTGAGATACAAGGCAAGACCGGTGGCCAGAGGATTCACTCAGAGAGAGGGGATAGATTTCAATGAGGTATTCTCACATGTTGTGAAACATTGCTCAATACGAATTTTATTGTCAAAGGTTGCTCATGAGGATTTGGAGCTTCAGCAGTTACATGTCAAGACAACCTTCTTACATGGAGATCTGAAAGAAACGATACACATGCAATAACCTGAAAGTTTTATCTTACCAGAAAATCAGGATAAGGTGTGTCTACTAAAGAAGTCATTGTATGGACTGAAACAAAGTCTGAGGCAATGGTACAAGAAATTTGATAGTTTCATGATCTCCATAAGCTTTACTAGGTGCAGGTATGATAGTTGTGTCTATTTTGAGAAATAAGGAAATGAAGTACTTACATATCTGCTGCTCTACGTAGATGATATGTTGGTTGCAAGCAAGAGTCCTGAAAGAATTCAGAAGTTAAAGGCAAAACTCATAACACTTTTGACATGAAGGATTTGGGGAGTGCGAAGAGGATACTGGGCATGGAAATTATCAGAGATAAGAGTAGAGGAAGGTTGTTCTTAACTCAGAAGGATTACATCCTGAAGATACTCAGGAGGTTTAACATGCATGAATCAAGAATTGTATCTACTCCCCTTGGTCAACAATTCAAACTGACATCAGATCGGTGTCCGAAGTCAGAAGAAGAGAAGGCACAAATGAGTAAAATTCCTTACTCAAATGGAATTGGTAGCATAATGTATGCTATGGTGTGCAGCAGGCCAGATTTAGCATATTCAGTCAGTGTGGTCAGTAGATTTATGGCAAATCCGGGAAAGACACACTGGGAAGCCTTTAAGTGGGTTATGAGATACTTAAAAGGTACTGAGAATCTGGGGCTACTCTTTGAGAAGACTAAGGACGTAGCACAACCTCTTCAGGGATATGTGGATTCAGATTATGCTGGAAGCATTGACACAAGGAAATCCTTAACCGGATATGTGTTCACATTATTCGGTACATCAATAAGTTGGAGGGCAGTACTCCAATCAGTAGTGGCACTCTCAACTACTGAGGCTGAATATATAGCGATGACTGAAGCAGTAAAGGAAGCAATGTGGATCAAGGGTATGATTAAAGAATTTGGAATAAGACAGCAGGAAGTTGCAGTTCAGTGTGACAATCGAAGCACAATTCATTTGGTTAAGCATCAGGTCTTTCATGAAAGATCCAAACACATTGATGTAAGACTTCATTTTGTGAGAGATGTGGTGGAGAAGAAAATAATTTCAGTGCAAAAGGTTTCTACTGAGGATAATGCAGCAGATATGCTGACTAAGGTCTTACCTACTTCCAAGTTCAGGTACTGTTTGGAGCTGATCAAGTTACAGTTGTGGGATGTACCATGAGTTAGGTCCGGAGGTGGAGTGTGGAATGGGGGAAACTCACTTACTTTGAGGTGGAGAATTGTTAAGTGTAAAAGCTATGCTGAGTTTGGATACTGAGTATTAAATCCTGAAGGTTAAATTCTGATACTGAGGTTGAATCCTGAGACAAAGCTCTGAACCTGAGAGAAAATGAGTCTGAGTAAGGGCGAAGGCGATATTGAGTCTGAGTGCATTGATCCTGACACTCATCATGAGTGTTCAGATCAGTGAAGGCACTTGTCCTGAAGGCTCAGTAACCTGAAGGCATAATCCTGAGATTGCCATCCTGATGTCAGCCATCCTGACAGGCACATCCTGAGCTGAAAATGACCAATCTCCTTAGTCACTCAAGCTGAAGGTTTCGAACTGACATTAAGACGGTTATTTTGACAGCTGGCGGAGCAATCCTATTGGATGCCAGAACAGTTACTTCTGGTGGTTGTAACCATACAAGCTCGTTGATTGGTTACAGATTTAGAAGACAGTTAGGATCTGCGCATCTATAAAATACGTATTCATTCCAGTGAATTCAGAGAGAGAGAGAGAGAGAGAGAGAGAGAATTGACATTCAAAATCCTTTAGAGAAAAAACTTGTATTCTGTAAAAATTATTCATCTATTAGTGAAGTGAGGAAACATCATCCGTGGACGTAGATCAATTGATCGAACCACGTAAATCTTCTGTTCTTTGATTTTCTTAATTTCTATCATTTGTGTTCATCAGATTTCTTCAAGGTTCTGATTAAGTGAACACTAAAAGTCTTGTTGAGATCGATTCCAATTCACAACCATAAGTCTTAGTCTTATATGTATCAGGTGCACTACAACTCAAGTGCATTTTTTAAAATTTACCTAAAATACTATTGAAAAGTTACACAAGTTATAATTGAAAAGTTCATTTTTAATGGTATAACTTTCAATAATAATATATGTAATTTTTTAATATTAAATAATATAATTTTATAAAAATATTTTTAAATTACACGATATACTTAGTGCACAGACACATACTCAAAATACAATGTATTAGTGTAGGCCTGTAGGGTCCTCCCGCAAAAGCATAGCCCGTGAATGGGTTAATTTTAGTGGAGGAAATTAGGAATTGTGGGTCACGGGATACGCTTCCTTCCAAATACCCATGAATTCTCTGACAACCACCACAAGTTTCGCAACCCACCCCCACTTTCACTAACTTGGTGATAAAATAAAAATTAATTAAAAGGAAAGAAAAAAATTATTATAAAAAATATAAATATACTCCCTCTATCTGCTCAATAAAAAATTTACATGTCTTTTAAGTATATATTAAGAAATATTGTATTAAATATATAAATATTAAAAGAAAGAGATAAAAGTAGAGAGATAAAAATATAAATTTAGAGGTCATACATATTTATCATAAATAATGTTGGAAATTGGTTTGGAATATGGGTGGTTGACCCAAGTTTGACCAATTTTATCATGATATTCCATTGGTGAAAAATGGAATTAAGTTGCAAAATATTAATCTACGTTCGGAGTAGATGAATTTGAGATATTAATTTGCTTAAAACCAATTTCGGGTGAATGAGATATTAATACATGAAGTTAGCAACTTAAACATGTTGAAAGAGAGAAAATAAGGGAGAAAATATGGAAATAATCCTTTATCCCACATAGGAAAATGTAAAGAATTTGGAGTCCCTTATATGTAGACTTGTGTACAATAGAATTAATAATATTCTATGGTCTACATGTTGGTGCCTTAAGGTTAGCCCGAAGGGCTAACCCAAAGACCCTCATGCTACACCCGCACCAGCACGGGCTTGGGCTCGGGCACGCGCACGTCGCACATAGTCGCATTGGGGACGGTTGTCTACGATCCGTATTGCACCAGTGTACGGGGACAATAACGTCTTACGGAGAGCGAGTGAAACTCGTGCCTCGACTTTGTGTTTCTAAGTCCGTGTCAAAACTTGAATCTTCACATGCACACTCATTATTTTCTAACAAATAAAATAATAAGTTTTAATCAGAACAATCGAAAATGAAAGATGAGTAGAACTGAGGAAATATTTGCTAGGAAAATGTATATGATATACAGTAAAAGGGTCATTCTCCTAGCTAGCTATATAAAGATGATACTTAGACGTGGCTACCACATGAGCATGTGTTAGTAAAAAGAAGAAAAAATTAAAGAGTATCCGTTAAAAAAATCACAATATTTACAAATTGATTTAAAATATTTGTACGATAGTATATTTTATTTTTTTGCACGGAAGCTTTTTTTTTTTAAGGGATCAATGGGTAATTTTATCAATTTATTGAACCATTTCGTACTTTTCCCAAAATTTAAATGGATGACGACATCTTACTATTTTTGTCCATCTTTTGACATTATGCTCCACGGATCCACAGCTCCAACCCTATATGTATTAAACACCATTAGAAATTATAATATTGAGTTTTATATACTTACAATTATATACCAACGGATTCATGATATTTTCCAATTAACGGGCTAGTAATCATGTTTATGTTGGTCATGAGATTCGGTGTAATTCCAACATATATATATATATGAATAACTATATATATATGAATAACAGTGATAACGATTATATATAACAGTAAAACGAATTCATGTCACCTTGAATTCAAAAGAGACCTGCTCGAAAATTCGAACTTATAGATATTGTTAATGTAATTTTCAAATATTATCATAACGAATCCACATTTTACGATGGTTAAATGTAATAAATTTGAGATTAAAAAAAAAAAAGTACAACATTTGATCTGCAAATCTCGACACCTTTTTCTTAGTGAGACAGTAGTAATATAATACTAGCGGTGTCATCATAAAAAATAGCAATATTATCTGACAAATAAAAAAAAAAAAAAATTATTTGGCAAATATAAAAATAATAATAATATGAGGTGTCCATAATTTAGAAATGGGGGATGAGGCATAGGCAATGGCCTAATTTCGGGAGAGGGAATATTGTTTTTCTGGTGGAGCTCCACAAGGCTTTTACTTTGAAGAAACTCAAATTATATTTTGTACGCAAAGTTTAAATTATTGAGAAAATCCTTTTGATATTTTTTTAAAAATAAATCAAATTGTTGGAAAATAGAAACAGTTAATATAGATCACATAAACTTAAATGCAATATTACACATGCAATATTGATTTAAAAAAGGGAAAATCTAAAAATTTGTGGTCAAAATAATAAAATTCGCGAATTTTGACCTGGTCATATTAGATCTAGACAATTTTCAAATTTCAAAAAATTTTCCCCCAATTTATTTTACCATATATATGAGCAAATGTATGTTACTATAAGGTCAAATATGTATTATTATACAGATTGAGAGAAAAACCCAAGAGTTATGATTAGGCAGAGTTGATAATATTGTAGCTTCAAATCAGTTGTGTTCTTGGTGAGATTGAAATCTTTGAATATTGTATATTTGTTCTCTTAAAAGGTACTCCTTATACCCTTTGTAAGTGGAATAAAAGTTATTTTTCCGACCAAAAAATAAAATGTGTATTACTTTACGACTAAATGTTATTTTTTGACATATATTCTTTTGTTTTTGTAGAAACAAATTTTTTTCATACAATGGAAAAACAATATGTGTGTTATTATAAAAAAAAATAGTTTTTATAAATATTTATTTATTTTTATAGAAATAATTATTTTTTTCATGTAATAACACATATAAAATAGTAAAAAGTGTGTTACTACATGAAACAATATACCTTGATTTAAAGGGATGATGAATAATTAAGAAACACATATTTATTCTTATAAAAAATTTGTTTTAATAACATAAAAAATAATAAAAAGTGTGTTACTACATGACAGGCCCGTCCCAAAGAATATAGAGGCTCTGTGTTACTTTTTAAAATGAGGCCTCAAATATTGACTCAGGTTATATGCATCCATATTTATTTATAGTACACAAAAAATAAAAACAATCGTTAAAAGGTGAGTACACTTTCAACTAAATATCATTTTTACCCATATTTAAAATATTTAATTTTCTTTACTTTTTTTTTTTCAGCACACACCCACATTTTCTCTCCCCTCTCTTTCTTTCACCCCGCCCCCCACCCCCACCCCCACCCCACGTCCAACCCCCTCACCCTCTCTCTCCCCACGCCTGCACCTCTCACATAATGAATTTAATCAAATCTTTTTCTTCTCTTCCTTTCTTTTCTAGGTACACGCCGATCGATTGATTTCATTTGATACTATAGATCTGAAAAAATAAGAATGTAAAAGGTAAAATATTAAAAAAAAAATTCATCCTTCAATCTCATTCCTTATATTCTTATTTTTTTTTTCAAATTTTATGCATTTTTTTATTCTGATCTAGGTGAAAATTTTACGATTTTTCAAATTTTTGGTTGAAATTTTAGTCCATTTTCATAATATATTTCCGATCTTTTTTAGATTTGTTTAAACTCAGGGGCCCAATGTTAGTCCATTTTGAAATTTGAATTTTTAAAATTTAAGATTTGCATTCTTTCCAATATTGTTCCCAAAAAAATATCTTTGCTTTTTTTCTTTTCAAATTTTTATTTGTGTTTTCTTTATAATTTTATAATTATAATAAGATTTATTTATATTAACAAAAAATTTAAAATTGGGCCCCTGAATTTTTGGGGCCCTGAGACATGTCACTAGGTACACTTGCTAAAGAACGGACCTGCTACATGAAACAACATACCTTGATTTAAAAGGATGATGAATAAATTAAGAAACACATATTTATTCTTATAAAAAATATGCTTTATTCTTACAATAAAACACATTTACTCATATAGTAATACAAGCTGGGAGAAAAATGTATATTACTGTTAGAGTAAATGTGTATTACTGTATATATAAATAATATTTACTTATCATTAGAAAAAATATATTGTCGGGTATTAAAAGTTGTATTATACTATTATTACATTAACAACATAAATTAGCAAAAGGAATGAAAAATAAATTAAGAAACACATATTTGTTTTTGGAAAAATACATGTTATCCTTTTAGTTACTTTAAAACTTAAAAGTGTAAAAATATAATTTTTTAAGAAATAGTAACACACAGTTTACCTTACAGTAACATATATATGTTCATAAAATAGCACATTCTGGGACTGATGGTCTGACCCGCGTAAGATTTGCGAATTTATATTTTGACCCACAAATATTTATATTTCTTTTTTTTAATTAATATTGCATGTGTAATAGCATACAAGACTTTCTCAATTTAAAAATATAATTAGAGAAATCAATTATCATATATAGGGTGGTTTCTTGATACACATTACATTGACAATTAATCTGAATTTATACCAAGTTTTTGTCCCATATATATCGTCCGCCCATAAACAAGGAACACAATCAAAACAATTATATATATTTCCTCCGGATATTCTCTCTTTTTTTTTTCGTGTGTTTGTGTGTTTCATCATATATTCGATTTTTGAAATCTTTTAACATATGAAATCAATGGTCAATTATTATGCTATGGATCGTTAATTGCGTCAATGATATGCTGAAAATGATACTATGATATCATTTCCTAATTTGATTTTTCTGTTCTAATTTTTTTTTTAGAGTATATCTTTTGTGAATCCGAGTTCACATAAACTCGTATCATTGTTATGTGTAATTACTATCACTGTTATTCATATATATTATCATGGTTATAAAAATATACTTGATTTTTTAACAGTGATAATGTATATGTATAACAGTGATTGTAAATATACATAGACAGTGATAATTGATAAACTCGAGTTTAACAAATTTTTGTCTTTTTATTATTACACTTGATGTTCTATGTATGTAGTGCATGTGCAGGTGTGAAAGTGTGGGAGCGATATTATACAAATATGAAAAATACAAATCTTTTAAAAATTTTGGGTATGATTCATCAATAATACGTTTACTTATTTATTTATGTACAACACCTTACAAATTTATATATCTTTTAAGAAATTTATAAATTAAAATATAAAATTCATATTTTCTCTAATCAAAACTTAAATATATTAGATAATTTAATATAATTAAATAATAAATATTAATTCAAAATTTATCCCATTACATACATTATACTAGTTAACTGAATCTAAATTAAATGCCACATTATCAATTAAAATTATATAAAATAATAAAATCTAACTGAAAAGATATATTTAATAATTAACAAATAGGATTTGTGAGGTAGATTCAAGTATCTGTTAGTTAGATTCGCTACATGGACAATTGGATACGCATATTCAAGAATCACAACATATTTAGGGACGAGTACGAATCGAATACTGCATTATGATAATTTTAGAAGAATCCGTACACCCTAATATTCTATCATATCGTATATTATTACTTCAGAAAATACAATTGATTTTAGTCAATGTCTTTTAGTTCTCATATCTCTTTATTGAGCAACACTTACGTAGAATATTTTACCGTAAAATTATCTATTTTTGAAAAATTCGCGGGTCTAAATCGAGTCGGGTCGGATCTGGACATTTTTTTTTCAAAATTCATGCAAGCTGCAAATTTCAGGTTTTGACTCTCAGTTTATGTTACAATATAGACAAATGTGTGCTAGTATTTGACAAAATGTGTGTTACTAATTCTTAAAAAATTAATTTTTTTTTTTGTAATTTTCAAGTAACTGTAAGAAAAATATGTATTTTTGCAAAAATAAATATGTGGTATTTAATTAATTTTTTATTCTTTTTGTTGATTTATGTTGATAATATGTTGTTAATGTATTAATACATCTTTTAATACCTTACATATGTTATATAAAGTATAATATATATTTTTCTAATGACATATAAATGTTTGTATATACAATAACACATTTTGATCATATAGTACACACATTTGCTCTAATTGTAACACACTTTTGCTCTAATAGTAACATATGTTTGCTCTCCCAATTAGTATTATTATATGGACAAATGTGTGTTATTGTAAGGATAAAATGTGTGTTACTACACAAATAAATATGTGTATTTTAATTTAATCATCATCCTTTTAACATTAGATATATTGATTCATATATAGTAACACGCTTTTTACTATTTTATATGTGTTATTATATAAAAAATAATTATTTCTATAAGAATAAATAAATATTTGTGAAAAATTAAGGGGTCATTTGGTATAATTGTAAGGAATGGAAAAGGTATATGAATGAGAAATGTATGAAATGAAAGTTATAGTTCTCATATAACTGAACTATGGTTGATTCCTTAGTTTTTGGGAATCAAAGTCATAGCAGAGTCATTCCAAACACATACTCTATGACTTTGATTACCATTACTCACCTCCAAAAGTGTCCAACCAAACACCCCCTAATATTTGTTCTTATAGTAACACATATATTTTGCTCTTATAATATGTGAGAATTTATTTTTTATATAAAAACAAATAAATATATGTTAAATAACAAATTTTCATAAGATAGTAACACACATTTGCTCTATTGTAACATATATTTGCTCCTCAATTTGTATTATTATAGGAAAAAATGTATTTTTATTAAAAATAAATATGTGTTTCTTAATTTAATTATCATCTATGAAAAGATAGGTATATTAATTCATGTAGTGACACACTTTTTTCTATTTTATATGTGTTATTTTTAAAAAAGAAATTATTTCTATACAAATAAACAATTACTTATGAAAAACTAATAGTTTTTCTTATAATTACATACATTTTGATCTTACATTGTATGAAACAGTGTTTATTTCTACAAAAATAAATATATATATATATATATAAAAGAACATGTAGTTTGATTGTAACACACATTTTGCCTTAAAGTAACATATATTTGTCCAAATTACTGAAAACGGAGAAATTTAAAATTACATGTTACGCGAATTTCAGAAAAAAAAAATACTCAAATTATATCCAATCCGATTTAGACCCACGAAAAAATAAATAATTTTGAGGTAGAATATTTTATATAATTTTTTGTCCTCTTTATATGATGCAGAGGATTAGATTTTATCTCCCTCTAAATCTTTTTCCTTATGCATAGGATTTTTTTTTATTTTTTTGTAAAACAAGTTGTAAATATTTTTATGCGACAAAAATTTGTATGAAGTTGAATTTATCAATTATTACTGTTATGCGTATATACTATCACTATTATGTATATTCACTATCACTATTACACATATATACTATTACTGTTTAAAAAATTAAATATATTTTTATAACAATAATAATATACATGAATAAGAATAATACGAGTTCATGTAAACTCGAGTTCATAAGAGACATACTCCTTATAGTGGGAATAATATTACCCACCAAAAAAAATATGTGAACATTGATTGATTATTTATTTATATTCCGTGTGTCATGTAGCCAGCCACATTATGAAAAAGCACAAAATTTGGAAGAAATCATGTATTGAAATCATGGAAGTAAAGTAAGAGAATTGTAGCGAAATATTAATTAAATTAAAATTGATTTTGATTATATCCCCAATTAATTAAATCTCCACAAGCAAAGCAAATGAAATCAGAGTGTATTAATTCTGTTTTAACAAAGCTGCCTAACCTTGGACCACATTGCGTATATATAGTAGTATAATATACATCTTACAATTCCCTCCCTCCCTACATTCATTCAACTGCTACACCATGCCTACAAAACTTCAGGTAAACAAACTTTGCATTTTAATTAATACAATGCATATTTAATTAATTTTTTTTGAGTAGGCAATTCATCACGTAATATTATACATCCTTGCTGCTGCCACAATTCTGCTGACTGTCCACGGACAAGACGACGACTTCGAATACAGCGCCATAAGTTGTCGGGCTCATAGCGCCTCGCTCACGGATTTTGGAGGAGTCGGAGATGGAAACACGTCCAACACCAAGGCTTTTCAGGCCGCCATTGATCATCTCCGCAAGTTTGAATCCGACGGCGGATCTTTGCTCTTTGTTCCGCCCGGAAAGTGGTTGACGGGAAGCTTCAACCTCACCAGTCATTTCACTCTTTATCTGCATAAAGATGCTCTACTTCTGGCTTCTCAGGTTGGACATTGAACTTTTCCTACCTTATAGTCCCTCTGAATTGTATTTGAATAATTGAATTTTGGCCTGCTTAATGTTGAATTATTCATTAGACAAAGTTTTTAATATTAATTATTGTTATACACAAATTATCTAGGTTAGTTATGTATGATATTTTAATTTATCAATAATCATACTTAATATGCATAATCGTGATAATTTATATACATGACAATAATAGTTGGAAAGCTGAATTTATGTGAACTCGGTTTTGACCTGCTCAAACTTGGAGAAGCTACTAACATTTTATCAAAATGGGTGTCTCCTTACAAATTTAACACTTTTTTTTTTTTTTTTAAATTTTCTATAATAAAATATTTTTTGTTACACTTTTTATATATCTTTTTACATGCCTTTAAATTTAAAGATGGTACGGAGGGGCTATTTATTTTTCAGAGAATTCTTGTGACATATATATATATATCCCCATTTCATCTCTTCTCAAATCCAGCCTGTTTTACCGTGGTCGGTAAGTAACACCAAAAATTTGGATTGGATCATATATTATGCATGATCATTCTGTATTAATACAAATACATGGCAAACTTCAATTGGTTTTGCAATATATTTGATTTTGTGAGGTAAAATTAGGGATGTCAATGGGGAGGGTTCAAACCCGGACCCGCCACGAACTAGCCCCGTACGGGCCGGGTAAAAACCCGGTCAAGCGGGTCGCGGGGCGAGTTTGGACCCGTTTGACCAAAAACCCTCCGGGTTTGGAACGGGTCTTGGTATTAGGTGGATCCACCCCGTATATATATATATATATATATTAATTAAATATATATAGTTAAATAAATATATTATATATATTATATATGTATAATTAAATATATAAAAATTAGACTATTAATTAACATATTTATTAAATTATTAGATTAAATATGTGCATAAAGTCATGGGCAAAAATTGTACAAATTAGAGTTTATTAATTTTTTTTATTATTTTAATTTCAATGAACAATATATGTGTGATTTTAAATATTTAGATTTAATAAGTTGAAACTTGAAGTGGATTCTTTTGCATATTTATTGTTGTTTGAATTATTCATATGCATATTGATGTTATATTTTAAAATTTATTATATTTTGTGTAAAATATTTGATATGTATGATAAAAATAAAATAAAATAAAAAATAGACGGGTCGGGGCAGTTCCAACTCACAATTAAGGCGGGGCGGGTCTCGGGTCCTAAAAATTCTTGGCGGGGCGGGTCCTGGGACAGACCAAACCCGTCCCAGACCCGCCCCGTTGCCATCCCTAGGTAAAATCAATAGGATGCACCGGTACTGTTTAAGCTGCACATGATGTCCTGTACAATACATATATAATTTAATTCACAAAAAAAGTTCAATACTAAATGGCATAATTGACCAAAAAAAAAAATCCCACAAAAATGAATAGAAGTTTGTTTTCTCACAATTATAAGAGAATTAATAGTGAGCAATTGTAGCAAAGTTAGAGGAAGGAGGAAAGAAAGCTATTCACAGACTAATTAGTGTTTTGATTGTAAACCATGTGATAATCTTGAAAATTGTCCTAAAAGTCTGGCAATTAGGATTTGGTACAGCAAGTTTGACTTTATTTTTTTTACTAAAAAATTGGTAACAGGAGCATAATTATATCATGGTAGGCATAACACACTTCTTCATAATTTTAATTCTACATTTTGTAAAAGTCAAATTGCAGGAGAAAAGTGTCCTGATTATGTGTTTGTTAAACTGATATTACAGGAAGTAAGTGAATGGGCTGTGATACCGCCCCTGCCGTCGTATGGTCGAGGGAGAGACGCTGGAGGCGGAAGATACATCAGTCTTATATTCGGAACGAACCTAACTGATGTCGTTATTACAGGTAGTCTTGTGTGAGATCGATCTACACCCTTATATTTGAGTTATATTTTGCTCTAAAATATTGTTTTGGAGCCTCATAAATCCATGAGTTTTATGACATAAGTAAATGAGATACGTTTTATACAAATTTTTTTTTTGATACATATATGTGCAAATTAATTAATTTAGATGTAACTTGCAGGGGATAATGGGACAATCGACGGTCAGGGTGAGAGTTGGTGGACCAAATTTAAAGATGAGCAACTGCAGTACACGAGGCCTTACTTGATTGAGATAATGTACTCTGAGAATGTGCAGATATCTAACTTAACTCTAGTTAACTCACCCTCATGGAACGTTCATCCTATTTATAGCAGGTAATCAAGAATCATTCCTTTTCTTAAATACGACTAGTACTAATTATAAAGATGTGCACATATCTAACTTAACTCTAATTAATAACAAAATTTCATTAAAGCTTACTTTTTAAGGGAAAATGACTAGTACTAATTAACTAATATACTCTCCATTTCAATTTATATTGTTGAAGAAAATGACACATATTTTAATAAAAAGTATTTAAAATTATTAAAAGGTAAAAAGTTGAGGATGTTTGGTCCTTTCAACTTTATAAAATAGAAGTTATGTAATATTTGAGGGTGTATTGAAAAATGTAGAAATATGAGATATAAACAAAAGATATTTGTAAAAATGTGTTTAGAGAGTATAGTTTCTTTATTGTCATTTTTAACAATGAAAAAAAAGGCATCCTCTTTATAAACTTTTGAGCAATCTACAAAAGATAAAAGGGAGTGCTTTTTAATAAAATTAATATTTAAGACCTCGCTTGGTTGGGGTAATGAAAGCGAAGAATGAGAATGAATTTTTAATTAATACTGTTTGATTTATTAAACATAAATTATATATAAACATATGGTAAATAAAAGGGTAATCACTAATTCAATTGTGATTAACCCCTTAGTGTTACTCATTATCATTCTCATCTCAGCATTCAGCAATGCAAATGATGCATAAAAATATTTGTTTATGATCAATGCGATTAACATTTTGCACGATATGCATGTAGCAACGTGATCGTGCAAGGGCTCACAATTCTTGCACCCATCAAGTCTCCAAACACCGATGGTATAAATCCCGACTCGTGCACAAACACTCGAATCGAGGACAACTACATCGTCTCTGGAGACGATTGCATTGCCGTTAAAAGCGGTTGGGACCAGTATGGGATCGCCTTCGGGATGCCAACGAAGCAGCTCGTCATCAAACGTTTGACGTGCATTTCCCCGTTCAGCGCTATGATTGCATTAGGAAGCGAGATGTCAGGTGGGATTGAAGATGTCAGAGCTGAGGACCTCATTGCAATCAACACGGAATCCAGTGTCAGAATCAAGACAGCGGTCGGAAGAGGCGGGTATGTGAAGGACATATACGTGAGACGAGTGACCATGAAGACAATGAAGTGGGCCTTCTGGATGACGGGAAGTTACGGGTCCCATGCGGATGATAACTACGACCCAAACGCCCTTCCCGTGATCCAAAACATCAACTATCTGGACATGGTTGCAGAGAATGTGACAATGGCGGGACAGTTAGAGGGGATAGAGGGCAAGCCATTCACCGGAATTTGCATATCCAATGTGACAATCGAGCTGGCAAAGAAACCGAAGAAACTAGCTTGGAATTGCACCAATATTGAAGGGGTCTCGAGTGATGTTTCTCCTAAGCCCTGCAGTGAGCTTGCAGATCAGAATTCTGGGTTGACAGAAGGATGTCAGTTTCCTACAGAGAGGTTACCCATTGATAACCTGGAATTACAGAAATGTTCTTACAGAGGCAAGTATTCATTAGGAAACCATGTCGGGAAACATTTTTAGCTGGAAATGGTCCAAAAGTCAATTTCCAACAATTGTTGTTCATGATGAATAGACCGAGAATCTGGTCAAGATATTAACATATTAAATATTGATTATCATTTCCAGTTTTGCAATAATTTACGTACCCCTTACCTAAATTTTATCTACTTGGAGAAATAGAACAGCATGGTGATGTGGTGCAGCATGCAAGAAAATCTCAACCAAACCTGTCAATTCAATAAAAAACAGTGACCTCGATGGTACCCGTTATTCTACATTGGAAACAAAATGCATAATCTTGCAAAACAAGATATACAAACTACAGAATAAATACTCCCTCCGACCCGGTATATGTTACCAGTTATTTTTGGGCATACAGATTAAGACAAAAGTTAAAGTATAAGTGATGTGATAGAAAAAATGAAAAAAGTAATATAAATAGTGTAAAAAGTAACAAAAATATAATAAAAAAAGTGAATAATAATTTTTAAAAAAAAAAAGTAAAAGGACAAATAGGGAACATATAATGAAATACACAAAGATGGCAAAATGAGAAAAGGGGAAATATAAATTAACTTTCTGTCACATTTTTCAGTTTTATCATCTGTCTCCTATTTACCATTGCATGGTTACACATAAATCTTGATGGAAAATAACTGACATAAAAACAAAATATTTAGAAATTAGTAAATTATCATAGGTTGCTTCTTGAGTTTACATTGCAACAGGGAGTCCCTAGAGTCATGAATTACAACAGTGATGATCTCTGAGAGAGAGAGAGAGAGAGAGAGAGAGAGAGAGAGAGAGAGAGAGAGAGAGAGAGAAACCATAAAGTCTTTAAACTGTTCTAAGCAATACATATTTATACAGAAACAAATTCCATGGCATAATTTAAATACACAGAAACTACGAATTAATGTTAAATGCACATACTAGATTACAGGGTCTGGATTGAACAAAAGCGACTCCTTCCATATTAGCTCCTTGACATTTTCTTCGGTCATATCTGGCTGCTCGAAATCAAAGCTGAATGGCGTGGAGCAAATTGGCTCATCGTTTATATCATGAAGGGAGGACAAGTATGGATGGCAGAGAGCATCGTAAACTGAGTATTCCAAGAATGTGATATATCAGTATAATAGAACAAAAGGTAGACTTAAAAATCTTTCTACTCCAGTAACTTAGGATACCGTCAAATTTTGGTCCAGAAAAAGTTTCACCTTTTGTATAGTTAGAAATTTTGGGCCTAATTTGCCAAAAACTAGAAAACAGTGTCATTTTATGGCATGTGAGGATTTAGTTTGGAACAAAATTTGGATTAGTAATAGACCAATATTTAGTGGTACTAAATTGGACAATTGACAAGTTATGGGACCAAAAAAACTCAACAAGAGCAACTAGGAAAGTAAATCTAGTATATTGCTGTCATATGTGAACGGCCTTTACCAGTTATACGTTGGCTGGGATCAAACACGAGCATCTTCCTTAGCAGATCCAATGCCAATGGAGACATACTAGGGAACCTTGTAGCGATATTTTGTTTGGGAAATTGGGGCAACTGTTTCACGTATCTTCGGGCATTGTCACTTCTCAGAAATTTAAGGCTCGATTCATCTGGTGTGCCTAATAGCTTGGGGAAGAAGATAAAACATGTGTTAAATCGTTTGTATAGAATAATCCAGCTTGAATATAATTGCATTTCCTATTATCCGTTTCCCAAGCTTTCCTTTTTGGCTTTAATTTGTGTTTGTTTCTTGAACTCCTGCTTATAAAAACAGGAGAAAAGGGTGCACATAATATTTATTTTTCATATTTTAAATATAGAGATGTACAACTTCAAATAAATGGTATGGGAATATACCAATTTCTAAATTAGGAAAAATCATCTATTATTTACATCTTCATTTTTCAAATGAATAACAGAACCACATTGTTGAGATTGGTTTTATGCTTTAATCCTCATAATCTAGTAACAAGTGGAAATTTTTACAAGTCAAAGGTTTTGCAGCTAGAGTAATACTTGGGGTGCACCAACTAATACGGATCAATAAGAACATCTAATCTCCTCCAACTAATACAGGTCAACAAATACCTTTTAGTAAACAACTAATACAATTTTAAAAAATGCACTTGACTTGCACATTTCAACCGGTGCATAGAAGTATGTTTTCCTTGAAGCCATAATTGCATTTATGATTTTGTAGCTATGAAGAGGACTTAAGGTGCAGAAAACTAAATAAACATAAAGTTGGGAGTATATTTCTATGTTAATAGATGAGCGAGAAATGCAAAGCAAAAGTTGATCCACTGTTACAGCCACATTTTCTTAAACAGACACAATGAAACCAGCTTTAGTAATGAACCTCAGTAGAAGAACATATATCGCAATTAAGACATGCAGATGTCTTATATAATTATATTGATTTTAGGAACTTCATAAAAGCCATAACTATAAGAAACCTCAAATCATTCTCACTAAGAAAACAGAATTTACTGCCAAAAGATTAGTACCTCAGTAATAAGCCTCAATTGATGAACGTAGTCTTTGCCAGGAAATAAGGGTTCTCTGGTCAATATCTCAGCTAGAATGCAACCAACAGACCATACATCGATTGCAGTAGTGTATTCTGAGCAATTAAGGAGCAATTCAGGTGCTCTATACCAACGAGTGACAACATATTCAGTCATGAAATCAGTCTCAGATGTTGTCCTAGCCAACCCAAAATCTCCAAGCTTAAGGTCACAATTTGCATTAAGAAATAAATTACTGGGCTTAAGGTCACGATGCAAGACATTTGCTGAGTGTACATATCTCAATCCTCTTAACAGCTGATACATGAAGTACTGCAGATAGTATCATCAAAACTAAGCCCACATAACTAAATGGTTGGGAAATAGATTTTCTTAGTCCAGCAACTTACCCTTATTTTGATTATCACTCCTATCGACTTTCACGAATTGTAAATAGTCATATAACGTTCAATTGTTCACATTGTTCAGTAACAGACTGGGAGGTGAAACATCCGGTTAGCCAATCAGACTCTGCCAGGTGGACAAATCAAACACTAACACATTAGTGCAACTCCTATAGCCGGTTATCGGACTAAAATGTTGAACAATTGAAAGTTACCGGGTTATTTTCAATTCGTGAAAGTTGACAAAACTAAATACAAATATGGGCAACTTACAAGACTAAACAAACGATCCCCCTGAATTGTTTCATGACAGAAGTGAATTATATAAAGCTAAATGCCTATTTTTGTTTTCAATCTGTGTACACCAGAATCTTCTAATTCTCCACCAAATTTCTTAGTAAAGAAAACTAGAAGACTTGTAATACATCATACAAATACCTTATTAATTCAAGGAGCGGAGTTCAATAATAGAGTATTAGATACTAGCAGATAATACTCATACCTGACAATGATCATCTGTTAATGCTTGATCGGACCGAATGATCTGATGCAAGTCCGTATCCATCAGTTCATAGACTATGTACACATCATTAAAAGGCTCCCTCTTTGGTGGCCTTATAATATCCTTGATAGCAATTATCTGGGATGCAATAAATCGACAAGATATGAAGCAAAACACGAAAAATCAACCCAAAATTCAATGAAAACCACGAATGCTAACTTACATTTTCATGATCCAAATGGCGCAAGAGCTTAATCTCCCTCAAAGTCCTTTTGGCATCTATCCTGTTATCGAATGCACTCCCGATTTTCTTAATTGCTACCTCCTCATTAGTCTCTTTATTGATTGCCGCACTACATCAAGAAAAAAAAAATAGAAAAGAAAACCGATCATCAAAGATTTCTTCACTGAAGCTAAAATCGAAGTAGCGCTAAAAATTAATCTGAGGCCCCCATGAAAAATTTGAACTCTATATCAAATGCTTTAGAACACAATTAATAATTTCAGATCGAAAACGATAATCTGAAATTAAATTGAGCGTAGTGATTACCAAACAAGGCCGTAGGCGCCTCGGCCAAGAGGTCGAAGAGGGGGAACATATTTACTGGAGATTTCAAACAAATTACCGTACAGGTTGTACCGCGCGTACGCGCCGCCGTGCGTTAGCACTCCGGTTATTTGAGATGAATCCGAACTCTTTTCTGGAGCCATGGGGATTAAGAAATTGTAAGGTAACTGAAAAAAAAGTTGGTGGAGACTCACGTCGGAGGGCTGGTGGACGGAAATTCTTGGGACTGAGGTCTTCTGGGTTTTTTTAAATTGTTTGAAGGTTGAACAGAGTGAAGCGCGATGTATCACGTAATAACAATTCAAATAATCTGGAGTGCAATATAATATTCTCTGTCCAATAATTTTTTTTTTATTTTTTTTATTTATCCACAAAATTTTTTGTCCTTTTTTTAGTTGGAAGCAAACCAAATTTATAAATAAAAATTTGGGTCACACAATATCTCTATTTTTTTCTTATTTTATCTATAATTTTAATATAATATAAATTTTTATTAAATTCATTGCCACTTCACAAATGAGAAAAAGATTGATGGACGGAAGGAGTATAATATATATGAGTGGACATGCAATATTAATTTTAAAAAGAATTAAAAATTCATGGGTCTTATATGAAATATTGCACATTGCAATATTAATTTAAGAAAGGAAAATTTAAATATTTGTGGGTCAACAGAGTTAAAATAATAAAATTTGCGAATTTTGATAGGGTTAGGTTGGATCTGGACAATTTTCAAATTATAGAATTTTTGCTTCCAATGTGTGTTATTGTATGAGCAAATCTATGCTATTATAAGGTCAAATGTGTATTACTGTAAGACCAAATGTTATTTTTTTACATATATTCACTTGTTTTAATAGAAACAAACTTTTGTCATACAATGTAAGAGCACAATGTGTGTTACTATAAGAAAAAATATTAGTTTTTCATAATTATTTATTAATTGAGTCACTTGGCCTAAATTGTCTACCATTGATATTATTTTCATTGCTTGTCATTTTGTGCCTATAGACATTTCCTTTGGCTAACCATCCTTGAAGCCATACTTCCTTCATTTTTGGAACTCTCTTGTCACTATGATTAGTATAGTGAAAAGAATGGAGGAATGTGGTGAGATGATGAAGAATTGGTTGCTAAAGTGGAAATATATTCAAGTAGCATGGAATTGAAAGTGAAAGTGCAAGACAATTCATGAAAAGGTTGACACTTGTGTTGTGAGTATGATCACAATTTGAAAAAAGGAAGTAAATGCTTGAAAAAGTGATGATTAGAAAAGTGCAAGAAGAAGCAAGTGCTATTAGCATTAAGATTGTGAATGACCTCATATATTCCTTCTATGCTTTACTAATCATATTTAGTCACTTTGATCCAAATTTTCCCTTCCTTACCAAAGAGCCGAACACTACAACCTTGTGAAAGTCCTCATTGATGTGTGAACAAATTGTCAATTAAGTGGTGGGGAATTTGAGACTCTTGCCAAGCTTATGGTAGTGGATGTATTATGTGTGAATTGAGTGCACCTCATACACTTGAGAGTTGAGCTATACACTTCCTAGTAAGGATCTTGACTCATTGATTTGATCATGTGTTCATTGATTTTGTGTAGATGGTTGATTAGATGATATTGCATTTATAGACTTGCATGATATTATGTGATGTGTTCATGACATTTGATTGTGTACTAGATGCTCATTGATACAATTATTCCCCTATCTTATCGTTTCGTTGCCCGAGGTCGTGCAACAATCTAGTTTGGGGGTGTGATTAGGGTAATAATTGCATCACATTCGGTCTATTTTAGCATGATATTGAGTGGTTTATGTGCATTATTGACCCTAATATGCTATACATTGTGTTATCCACCCTTTTTGGCAAGAAAGTTGTGTTTATAGATGAAACCGAGCGAAATAGAGGAAATCAGGATTAGGATGACGAGATGACGTGATTCGTGCACTTGGGGAACCTTAAATGATCAAAAGGAAGGTCTTAGGATTCTTGGACGAGCCATAGAATCGAAACGGAAAAAGTCAAAATCAGACGTCACGGGACATGCCTTGATCGAGTGCCTGTAGTGAGCTGATCGCACGCCCGTAGAAGGCTGGTCGCACATTATCTCTCTGTTAGCGCGAAAATGGTTCGCGCGACCAAAAGAAGAAGCTCGCGCGCCTGATGAAGGGTGGTCGCGTGGAGGTTCGGATTTTGACTAACTTAAGGGCAAATTCATCTTTTCACGCGTTTAATGAAGGACAAATGAGTCTAAGCATTGTGAGCACTATATATACCCCATGGATCAGATTTTGGAGGAATTGATTAGACTTTTGTTCATTTTAGTTCATTAGATAGTTAGAGAGAGATTAGTAGAAGATTCAAATTGGGTTAGGAGTTAATTTTCAATCTTCTTTCTTCAATTACTTTTGATCAAGTCGTTAGATCGTTAATCCATTTTTTGTATTAGATTTCCCATTGAATTCTCTACATTTGTACGGTAGCATTTAGCATTTTGAGTTCCGGATCAAGAGTTAGCAGTAGGAGATATTTGGTTGTTCTTTCAATTACTACATAATTGGTAAGAATTCTTGTAATTTCTTTCATATTAGTGTTAATCATGTATGATCTTAGCTTAATTGTTGTTTTGATTTACCAATTAGCCATAGGCTAATTCTCTTGTTGCATTGGTGTATGAATACTATGGTGTAGTTTAGTAGCTTATTGATCCTATACATGAATGAGTGATCTTGATGGATTAATTCTCTAATTTGATGATTAATTGAACTCTTGGTGTAATCACTTTGATGTTTCGAGCCTATGTGAGTTAGCAACACATGGGAATTGAGTTAATTCATTGAAGTTCTTAATTGAGAATTGTGCACACCAAGTGTTTGTATTAATGCTTTTATGTCAATGAGAATTGCTTAGGAGCTAAGAACCTCTCAAATGGAGTATTATGTGTTGTAGAGAGATCTAAACACTTGATAGAGTCTCAAGACTTGATTAAGACATCAAGTGATCTTATGCATGCTAGGAACGATAAGTTGCTAGATGAATCATAGTTGAAGTACTCCAATGCACACCACCTCAACACTTGCTCACTTTGCAAAAGGTGATAGTTAGCATTTACTTTTCTTGTCAAGAGTAGATAGAAACCAAGACATTTTCTTGTTTTCCTTAGCTAATCACCTTAATAAACAATCAATACTAGCTTAATATCGCATCGTTTTACTGTGTTCGATATTATTAGTTGGTCAACTTGCCTAAGCAACAACGTCCACATACAATGGCGTGAAGCATACACGATATAGACAAACATTTTTCATACTTGAATTTTAACAGCAGTGGGGTGAATTGCTTTCGAGCAATGATAACCGAGCATAGGAAATTAAATCATATATAAGCATATGAACAGACGAAAACCGAAAATCATATGAATATGAATATATATGCATAACAGATTTTCCAGAGCATCATAAACAAATCTACTCAATCCTCTTTGATCTCGATAATAATAATGATTCAATGTGTATAATTATTCAGGTGTTACGCTACTCCTGGAAGCTTTTAACTTCAAACGAAATAACAAATTTATGAGCGTGATCTTCTGTTGCTTGGTGAAAATGTATGTTCATATTTTATAATCCATTGAATATAAGTTTTGTTTTCTGCCCACAAGATTTTAAGCCCCCCAACCCAATACAGTCAACGAAAGTGTGGGCCAATTATATTTTAAGCCCAATCAATTATATTAATTAGTACGGGCCGAATCTGATATAAGCCCAATATTTTCCGGTCCCACATTACAGATCGTACATCAGAGAGCCGCGCCTCGCCTCGCCTCGTCTATCTCTCAACACAGATCAGCGAAGCTGCCTTTCGCCGCCATCGCCCTTCGGTCCGACGCTGCTCAGCCCATCTTCCCTGCCACTGCCCCTGAGACTCTCGCACGAACTCCTGTTGCATCCCTCTCCCTTGCCTTTTTGCGTCTCTCTTCCTCTTCCTCCATAAGAGAAGGTATAATACCAGTGCGCCCCTCTCCCTTGTGTTTGATTGCGAGTAGCAGTAAATTTATTTATTTTATCTTTTTTGCATTTCAATTTTCAACCATCGGGCGAATTTCTTCCGTGTGTACTTTGAAAAGGTTTAAAAAGAAAATGAGGGGATACTGCTTTCTATATCATAGTTTGAATTTCCTGGTTTTATTGAGCTGTAAATATGTTTTGAAGGTTTTATTGCTTTTGCGGTGGCAATTTTTGGTGTCGCAGGCGTCCTCTTCGACGGAATGTATGATATGCCACAGATTTTATCCTTTTTATTTTTAGTGCTTTGCCAGTGAAATCTCTTGCTCTCTTTCAGATGATCAATTTTGAACTTTTGATTTATTCTGAATGAATGTCAAGTGCTCTCTATTGTTATGTGTTTTTATGAATTCGATTTCCAAACCCTAAAGTATCATTGTTTGATATAGATTTGAAACAAATATTGGAAAATATAATGTAAGTTGACATTCGGTTTTTAATCTATTTCATTCGGTGGTTTCAGTTAATAATACTGAAAATTTCGTTTATCACCCGTAGTTAAAACCCTCTCCACTCTACTGTCTGAAATCTTCAAGGTACTTTTTCAATTTATTAGTAATTTAGGTCCCAAATGATTTGTTTGTAGTTCTTGATCATAAGCATTACCTAATCCGTTCAATTTTTTTTACAACGATCATTTTGGTTTTGGTTTGTTAGCATATGAAAAGAATAGAATGATTATAATTTTGTTTTTTGAAAGCCTTGAGGAAGGTTTTATGGGTTGAACTAATTGGGAACGTCCAACATTGATGTAGGTCAGAATGGGTTGGAAGGCAGCTCAAAAACTAATTCATCACTGGAAGATCCTTAGAGGCGATAATGTAAGAAGATTGAGATCACAAGCTTCCTTTTTTTCTTTTTGGTTTATTGCTGCAATGGTATTGCCAAGGTTAGCTGCTCAATTTATCATTGGACACCACTGGCAGGTTATGATAATTAGGGGAAAAGATAAAGGGGAGAGTGGTATTGTTAAGCGTGTGATTCGCTCTCAAAATCGTGTTATTGTTGAAGGCAAGAATTTGGTAAGCTATTTAGTTTTATGTATTGAAGTAATTATTATTCCAGATTTTGTTTGATGTGGACTGGAATCCAGAACAAGCTTCATACAGTCGATGTTATTGTTGTGTAGTTGGTTTTTGGAATGAAAATCAAGGTGGCATATGATCTCATTATCCATTTTGATTGTGTTCTTTTTGTTGTATTATGATGTATATAGTCCAAATGTCTTGGTTCGTTACTGCATTCTGATTTATTCTCTTGCCCGGTTCATTTCTGATAACAACTTGTCTGCAGGTGAAGAAGCATATCAAGCAAGGTCAAGGTCATGAGGGGGGGATTTTTTCAGTCGAAGCCCCTCTTCATGTCTCAAATGTTCAGGTTATAGATCCAGTCACAGGGTAAGATGCTGAGTATGCATGTCTGTACTTTTCCGGTGGGGTTTCTTTGTCTTCGTTTTAAATGGTGGATCACAACTTTCTTTAGGAGGCCCTGCAAGGTGGGAATTAGATACTTAGAAGATGGTAGCAAAGTACGAGTATCTAGAGGTATTGGATCATCAGAATCCATAATTCCACGTCCAGAAATCTTAAAGATAAGGAGCACGCCTAGACCTGCCATTGGTAAGTTCCACATTTTACATTTTCATCAGCACACTTGTTCATGCATTTTCTGTCTTCTTGTGCATTTAGGAAGTCGTAAATATGAGAGACAGGTATGTATATCTGCTACTTCTTGAATGCAATGTGAGGTTGTACGATTTAGTATTCCAACAATTGGGTTCATAATGCAACACATGCGTGTAGAGCCCGTTTAATCATTATAAAGTTGTTTGTGGATAGAGTTTGCTTAGTGGTGCTTGATGTTGTGCAGTTGGCCCCAAGGACACTCCAATGGATGTGGTTCTGGAGAAGACGTACGACGCTGCAGCTGGAAAGGGAATGCCACATCTTTAACCATCTCTCTATGTGCCTTGCTATGCTGCTGGGAATGAGTTTCTTTGCTGGAAAATTTGTCATTTTTGTTGCTGCAAATTGACTTGTTACACAAGTGTCCAGCTGTTATCTTTACATTCAAAGGGTTTTAAAGAGTGCAATAATATCTACAGCAGGGTCAAAATGTGTAATGACTAATGAATATCTACTCTCAAGATCATTACCAAACGAAATTGTGAACTGAGATTCGTATACTTTGGGCTGGTTGGGTTTGGCCCATCGGATTGAGTTCAAATTGCTGCCCATTGGGGTTGGGTTGGATTGGATGGATGGAACTATTCTTGTTAATAGTATAAAAATCATCCAAGGGAAAATATACAACCCCCAACAGCTCTACAGACAACCTACGTGTAGATTATCGTATAAACCAAAATATTAATATTTGGACAAAAATTTGTATGAATCCGAGTTTACGATGAACTTGGGTTCTCAATTATCACTTTCATGTATATATGCTATCACTGTTATGTATATTCACTATTACTGTTATACATATACATTTTCACTGTTAAAAAATTAAGTATATTATTATAATAGTGATAGTATATATGAATAACGGTGTTAGTGATTACACATAATAGTGATACGAGTTTATATGAACTCGAGTTCACAAGAGACCTACTCTAATATTTCACAGACCTAATAGAGTGATAAAACTTATATTCTGGAAATGGAGAAGGGAAACTTATTGGTGTTGAATTGTGAATCAATCAAAATTCATGAAAGAAAGATAGGTTCGTTTAGTAATATATTAACCATCTTTTGGCTTGGTTTTCATTTTCAATCAACTACTCTCCTGAACCATTTTCTTCTTTAAGATGTTCTCAAAATACACAAGTGTTGGGTAGTTATGGGTTTGAAGCGGCACTTGAGATGAATACTGTGTAACTCAAAATTAAATGTTATTTTACAGTGTTATTATCAAATTAATTAATATATTTTAATGAAACAATTAATATTATTAAAAAGTACACACAAGTTTCATCGTCAAATTTTTTCAGAACGTATTTTGCCATAAGTATATATTGCAATATGAAATTTATTACTGTTAAATCATTATCAAATAAAAAAAAATCATTTTTCAAATAACAAAGTTGATTTTTATACTAGAAAACCCCCAGCTTTTTACGCAATACTATGTCCTTGACCCTCTTTCTGGCCACGATTTCAAATACAAGTTAGAGAAAAAATCACAAATGGTGTGTTGTAACTTAGTCTTGCGTTGATAAATGCTTCTGTAAATTTCTACTTTATCAATTTTGATTTTCTTTTTTGTACCAATTGTGGTCCTTTTCAACGAAAATTGTAGTTGGAAAATTGTCCTAATTTGTTTTTTTTTTTTTCACATTGACGAGCCTCACCGTTCTCAATTGAATTGTTTCTCATCCAAGATGAAAAACTCAATCAATTTCATGTTTCAACTACACCTACTCCAAAATTTGCGACTTCAAAATTATAAAGTTTGTCCATTTTCTTGGCTAATTCGAGTGATTAAGGTGAGGTGAGAGTTTAAATATATACTACCTCCGTCCCGGGTCTTTTTTCCAAAAGATTTGGGCACACGGATTAAGAAAAAAAGTAGAGTATGTGAATGTGAAGTTAATTAATAAAATATAAAAGGTGTACTTTATTGACTTTTGTGAGTATAGATTATTTCTTTTTTAAGGTAGAAAAAAAGAATTGGGACGTCCCAAAATAAAGAAAGGAAAAAAATTGGAACAGAGGGAGTATTATTCTCTTCTTTTCTAAGCTGGTTATTATGATGCCTTTTTTATGTTATTATGTATACTACAATAGATATTCTGTAAACTTTTGGATCAAATTTAAAAATTTTCCGATGAGAAGGACCAAAATTCATAAAAATAAAAATTTACACAGCTATTTATAATCTCCGATAAAATTATAGGACTATTTTTAATATTTTTCCATAAAAGTTATTTCCAACGCTTTACCACCACAAAATATTATGTGATGCTATATTTGTAAACCTAATTAATTAATAAAGAGTAAGTCTCATGTTCACTAACTAGCTACGACATGTGTACTCATTCAGCAGTTTAGGTGTATAATTAAAAGCGTGAGCTGATTACACAGAAAGTGTTGGCTGATTATATTGAAAAATTTACGTTAAAAATTGATAACAATATAAACTCTTTAGTGTAATCAGCCTACAGTTTTTAACGTAATCAATCTTAACTGTTTAGTGAGTGTAGTGCATCAATAGCATATGATCCCTTTAAATTTATAAATATGCTATGATGAAGATAAAATTTCACCTAAACTTGTATACAAGTATTTCCGAGGTCATATAGTATAGAAAATATAAAATGAACCATTCCCAACATAGAGGTTTTAGGTTAAGAGGCTTGTCTTTTCCCTTGTATTAATGAGTATATATAAAAAAGTAATGGCGCAGGTTATTTGTGATTGTCAACTATTTTATCCAGAATTACTTTTTAAGCACAAGTGCCACTGTTCAGCATATATAAAGTGTCATTGCTAAAAAACAAATGATTTTATATTTTTTCTCAAAATTATTAAACGACACTTCATGCACCCCCATTTCCACCCTAATCACTCAAATCAAAAGACTCAGAAAGTGCAACATCGGTTCTTTCAGCCAAGGCATTAAATCATTTCTGCATCTTTGCATCTTTGCGCTCTGATTTTTGCAGCTTCTTCTTCACCTTGAAAAGCCGACTCTCTAAGTTGATGGAGGGGTAAAAGCCGATCAAGTAGGATGACGAGGTCCGCTGCTGGAATAGCCTGACAACCTTACTGTGACTGTCTTATCCTACGATTTTCCCCTTCTTGACTCCGACCACATCCAAATAAATGCAGTCAACGTCAATAGGGACGAGACTAGGGTTATCCGGGGTCGGTACCAAATACGTTTGTGTCTTGATTAGGGTAATAATTGCATCATAATATGTGTATTTGAGCATGTTATTAAGTGAATTGTGTGCATTGTTGACCTTAATGTGCTATATATTGTGCTAATCACCCTTGTATAGAAGAAAGATGGTTTTATAGGTGAAAAAGGGCAAAATCAAGGAGATTACGACGAGGAAGGCGAAATGATGTGATCCGAGTGTTTAGGAAGCTTAAATGATCAAGAGGAAGACCATAGGAAGCTTGAACGAGTCAACTGATCAAAACGGAAAAAGTCGGAATCGAGCGTCGGAGGTTTCCTTTGATCAAGCGCACCTTAGCCTTTGATCGAGCGCACCTAGCCCTTGTTCGAGCAAAAATGATTCTGACCCTACCAAGTGGGGTGCGCTCGACCAAGCCAGTTCGAGCGCCTCCTGTGCTTAGTTCGAGCGCTTCTCCGGGAGTACATTTTCGAGGGCAATTTTGTCTTTCCATCCATTTAATGAGGGGCAATTGAGTCTTAACGTTTTGGGCACTATAAATACCACCTGAATCAGATTTTAGAGAGAGCTTTTCATCATTTTACAAATTCTTAGATTAGAAAGTGGTTAGAGGGAAGTTACTTGTGGGTTATGTTTTGATTCTACATCTTAATCTTTCAATTACTTTTGATCTAGCCGATAGATTTTTGATCTGTTTGTTTCATTAGATTCCCCATTAGATTCTCTACATACGAACAATAGGATTTTGCGTTTTGAGATATGGACTGGATTTTGGTAATTGAAGGTAGATAACTTTGTTGGTAGAATTTGCTAATTAGGTGTTTTATGTGGCTGAATTAACACTCTAATTACATTGCTTTGTCCTACTGCATCACTATTGAATCCCTACGTAGCTATTGACTTCACTTTGGACTGGGCGAGCTCCCTTGCCTTGCATCGCTCTGGGATATGTTGATGGTAGTAGTATTTACTTCTGGTATTAGGCGAGCTCCCTTGCGAACTCCCTTTCTCCATGACGTTCACTTGGGTAGTAATTGTATGGAGGAGGGTAGTAGTTTTGCGGATTTTGAGGATATGGGTAAGGATATTGATATGGATTCATAGCTTGTTGATATGGGTTTGGTTGATATGGGAGAGGGTAAGAGTTGAATGGATTCGGTTGAGCCACTTCACCTTGTGGTTGATTTTGAGGATTAAGACCTCCATGAGCTACTTGAGCTCCATCTCCATTTCCATTGGCTCCTCCATCTCCATTTCCACCTCCAACATCTTGTGGAGGAGGATCATTAAGTGGATTCCCTTCCATATTTCGATTTCTTGCTCCTCTACGATTTCGACCTCGGTTCATTCTCCTAGCGTGTGCCTCAATCTCAAGATCAATAGGTTCGATGTGTCCTCGTTGAGCTCTTGTGATCATGCACCTAAGAAAGCAAACCAAGTATCAAATTCCAACAAAGAAAATAAAATAAAGCGATAAAGTGTCACTAGTAACACATACTCAACTAACAACAAGTCCCAATCAAAACTCTCAATCAAGTCCCCAGCAACGGCGCCATTGACTTTTTCGTATTTTTGCACATTTTTCAAATCAAGCAAATCTACCCAAAAGCGGATGGGTAATTGTAGTATTGCAAGTATACGACCAAGTAGTATCAACCTAGGATTTAGTGGTGTGATGGAGCCCCAAGATTATGTGTCGGCATGATACTATAGTGACGAGTCCGGTTGGCAAGAAATAAAAATAAGTAACAATTAAACTAGAAAACAATAAAACTCACCAACTAACTTCCGAGGTGAAAGAGAGATGTATGCTTAGGGTGTTTTCCTTATAATTTCGATTAATGTTTCTCACGACAAAACCATCTATCCTTTGCTATGTTTTTGGAATGAGTTAAAGGCTACCACAAAACATTTGAAGACCGATCCCTTTTGAGGCTTGGGTGATCAAGCAACATGACGAGCACCTAAGGTAGTGAACTATAGAAAGGTTCAACACGGTTACTAATCCCTATAATTCCCCTCTCACCAAATCCTTCAATCCTAGATTAAAGAACCTAATGTCTATCATAGGTCGTCTAAGCCATCTACCCCCTCTCGGCGGTGTAGACTACTAGGAGAATCAAATTAATCAAACAAACTTTTCTCTACAAAATCAATTAAGTAAATACCCAACTCTCATTGAAGCACCTACCCATCAATTAAGAGTTACTAAATCCACTCAATCAATCTAATCAAGATAAGCACCATAATAGAAGCAATAAACCAATCACATAGCAAATTCAAGACAATCAAGCCATAATCACATTAATTTCCATTACAAATCAAATACCCAAAACATGAAACAATTAGCCCATAACTAAAATCAACAAACTCATGGATAAAAACATCAAACCCAATTCAATACCAAAAATAATAAACTAAGAACATAAATTAAACCACTAAAATTAAAGATAAAGGGTAGAGATCACCTCTATAGTGTCAATACAACTTGAATCCTCAACAATCTCTTCAATTTTAATGAAATAAACTAAGAAAACTGTAAACCCTAACTACTGTGTGTATTAATGTGTGTAGAGAGTGGGGAGAGGAGCTCCCCCTCTTTTGGTGTTTTAGCCCTTCTAACCTCTCTCTTCTAAAATCTGAAAAATGAAGTATATATAGGGTTGGAGTAGGGTTTAAGAAAAGAATTTGCAATTAAAATCCTGAAAAATCGCATTTTTACCCCTCTGCCGAGTCAACTCGGGGTTTGACTCAGAACGAACTCAGTCAACTCAGCGAGTCAACTCACTCTTACTCAAATAACACATGCACGGGTTGGATGTTGAGCACGGGTCGTGCCTTAATCCTCAAACCGTGCATAATTCTTCGAATTATGTTGTTCGGGCGACACATTTCAGCACGGGTCGAGACTTAGTGCTGAACCGTGCAAGTTATTTTCTTCAAATGGGTCGGGTCCGACATGGTGGAGCTCCGGGCTGTGGACGGGGCAACTTCCAAGGCGGATTCTGGCAAGAACGGTGGTTTGCAGCTTGAGGATTCCGGCGTAGCAATTGATTTCCGGCTGCTGGGCATGATTCGGTTGCTCCGGCGAGGCTTCGCGGTGGCGCTTGGCAACAGGGGAGGCGACGCTTTGGGCTCTGGTTGCTGCGCTTCAAATCTCCTGCGATAGGTGGGTTTTAATTTCAGCAATTGGAAATTGCAAGCGCTCGATTCCGGCGCGACGACGACTGGAAACAGGGGCGCAAGTTCTGAGCGGGCTTCAATACCGGGCGGCGGTTGGACAACAGCTTTTCTGGCGCGGCTGAACAAAAAGGAGCAGATGTGGAGGGATTTCCTTTGTTTCCGGCATGAGGAGGAAAGATGAAGATAGTGGGAAGCAAATGTGAAGAAAGATGTGGAGATAAGCTAGCCACGTTTCCTTGTTCTCAATTCTTCAACTTTGGTCAAGATCTGAAATCCACTTTGTCTTTTCCTAACACTTGGTCAACAAATTGTGGGGCATGTCTCCTCTTCAATTATAATCTGCATCCCAATTCTTGATTTTCATTTCCAATCCTTCTCAGATCAATTATAACTGGGCCTCTTTAAATATCATGTTGGGCCGAAACTTATGGAATAAAAGGCAGCCCATCTTGCCTCATCAATCTCTAATCTTCTCTACTCGTTCCGTCAATTGACTCAAAAATACATACGTGTATTTTGCTCCAAAAATCACAAATTTCCTACAAAATATCAACAAATGCCTTTCTTGGCCATTAAGCACAATAAATCAATTTAAAGTATAAAAATGAATGTAATCCTATGAATTTAATCCAAATAAGCACCCTAAAAATGAGCAATTCTCACACTAATCAGCCACCAACCACCTGGGCGAGCTACTAGGCGAGCTTTCTCTTTTCTTATGGTGTTGACTGGTCAAAGATGATGACGTGGCACCTTGTCAATCTGGGCGAGCTCTTGACGAGCTCCTTAGCTTTACGCTATTTATTCTGTTAATTCTTCCATAATAGTTCGCCTATTAACATTTGCCCCCAGCTCGTCCACATCATGATTTTACTAATGTGTGGGTGAGCTGATTTGCCTCTGTGGGTGAGCTCTAGTGAAGGCGAACTCCTTTCCGTACAGTGGCGAGCTCCATGGAAAATTACCTTCAGGCGGCGGATGTGCTGACGTGGCCCAGAATTTGAGGCATCACTCACACCTTTCCATACCTCAATTCCCGCACCCATCATTTCAAACTTTCAAATCTTTGCAAGTAAGTCCCTGGACTTATTGGAAACCACACTTCGCCTTATCTTTTTCCTATAAATAAGGAATAACTGTTTCATTCCTTACTTTCGCATCTTCAAGTTTTCAGAGCAAAAACCCAAGCATTTTCCGGTGGTTCCTTTGTGCATTGTCAAGTTCTTGTCCGATTCTTCAAGGTAGAAACATTGATTCTCTTTCTTCTTAACTTTCTTCTACAGATCTTCAATTCTTTATTTTCTTCACGTTTTTCTGGTAATCACCATTAATTCCGGCCGACCTTTGAACTTTCTAGACACCGAAATTATAAACTCCGTCCACTTCATAAATTTTTAGAAGTAAAACCTTTTAGACCTCGCCCCTGTTAATAATCATGTCAACTAATTCTTCAAGTCGAACTATATCAAACCGGAACCCAGAAAAAGACCCATGACTGATGAAGTGTCCATCCCTTAACTGATTCTGATTGAGATCAGATCCAGCTCTGAGGTGACCTCAGTAGTTCGCCCTATGTCAGGCGAGCTATCTGGCGAGGTCCGACCTGACCTAGGGGAGAAGGCCACCAATTCTGGGGGTGGCTCTGATGATGATATCCGCGAGCTCTGGGAGAAGCTCACCCACGCGAGAGAGGAGGAGGTCACTGCGGGCGGAGAGGAGGTCACCGAGTCTGGCGGTCCTACTGGCAAACTTGTGGGTGAACTGGAGGAAGTGCCCGAGGAGGGGGAGGTTACGTTGGAGTATCTCTAGTCCATTAATTTTCCAACTCCCCAGCTCCCCGAACACAACATCCCCACCTCCATCGAACATGAGCTCAACTGGGATGAATACATAGAAAGGTACCAGACGAGCTTCCCCACACCTCAGCGAACTGTTAAGGAGGTAGTTGGCAAGTCTGATTATAAGGCGAACTCAAAGCAGAGTGTCATCTCGGAGTTCATGCTCCCCACTCTCTGCCAGAAGTACCGAATCCCATTGGATATCCATTTGTATGCTCCTGGTCCAAACGAGCGAGCTGACTTCCCTCCAGCCGGCCTTACGGTGATTAATGTGCATACATTTGATGCCGGGCTTACACTACCCTTGCATCCAATCATTGGTCAATTTCTCATGGACACGAACCTCGCCATCACGCAGTTTACTCCGAATGCCTGGCGTAGTATGTTAGCCATGCTAATTATATTTGGATTGGAGGGGTACAAGAACCGGTTGACCACGGCTGAGATTAATCAAGTCTTCAGCGTTACGAAGTAATCTACCGAAGGCAAAGGGTATTACTATCTGAAGGCTCGGTCTGGTGATAAATTTTTTGGAAAGCCTCCCGAATAAAATTTGCTATTGGAAGGAGTAGTTCGTCTTCATTGGAGGAGACTGGCGGGCTTCTACGAACTACACCGGGTGAGGAGGACGTATTTTCTCTCTTGAAGAATACGGGGAGGCTAGCAGTAGGTGGACCATTTCGGTGTGCGTGAGTTGATTTAGATTTACTAATTTAATCTTCTCTTTTTGCAGGTCCGAAGCATCACAAGCACGGCCTCACCAACTCCGACGTCTCCGTAGCTTTTGAGTACATGCGTACGGTGTGTTGTTTATGAAATCGTAAGGATCGAGACATCGATCACCTAAGCAAGCATCACTGTAGGCGAGCTGCCCTTGTCCTTACTTCGCCCCATCACCTCATTGCACAAGCCCAGAGCTTCCAGGTATGCATCTTTTCATAGGTCGCCCAGTTCGCATACTTCATTATTTTGTTTAATTTTGTTTAACTCTTTGAACTTGTGCAGATCAAGGCGTGACGATTTCCATTCCTCCAATTGAAGTTCCCGAAGCTTATCATATACTCGTTCGAAAACTACAAATGACACCCAACCGTCCGAATAGGAAAGGGGTACCTTCCGCCGCTGCTCTGGCCGCACAGAAGAAATCAGAGCTCGCTGAGCTCGCCCCCACCAAGGAGAAGGCTGGGGGCTCTGGTACTCAATCGAAGGCTCTGGCCAAGGTCCAGGCGAAGGCCCAGGTCGCTAAGGATACTGGCAAGAAGGGAACTGGGCGAGCTGCTGAGCGAGCTCCACCTCCTCAATCCCCATCTGGAGGAGGTCGCGGCCTACGTCGCGGGGATGGATCTCGCATAAGTGAAGATGAAGATCGGGCTCGTGCCCACAAAAAGCAGAGGCTAGCTGGACTCGAATCAGAGTCGGAAAGGACTGGGCGAGCTACCTCTGGGTCCGGGCACGGCGACTCTGTGCGGTCGATTGCACCTCTCCCTACTGCAAACCCCCAACTCCTCAAAGTCCTCCGCCACCGTCGCCTTACGAGATCCAGGTGGTAGATGACACATTGCTTGGACTCGACCCCGCCAGGTTTGGGTAAGTAAAATTTTACAACTCTTCAAAGTTGGTTTCATACTTTATGTTGAATATTTTGACAAGTATTTCTTGTTCGCCTATTTACTTGTAGGTACGCCACTGCTTCTCACCCCGAGCGGCCTGATGTTTTTCATAACGCCGCCCGGTCCAAGTCACTTGCCAGTGTACGAGATCTGCCACCTGGGCTAGCTCGTCAAGCTATTTCAGATGCCCCAAAATATCTCCCTGCTTCCGAGTTAGCCATGATAGAAAAACAGAGGCCGGTGGACCGTGCTCGGCTAGTGATGCACTACGCATGTGGAGCTCTTCTTGCCTCTCAAAGGGTAGTCGATGACATCACCGCAACTGATTAAGCTCGACACGAGACTAAAAATCTCACCAACAAGTTGGGGGATGATCGTAAGAAAGCCGTAAAGACTTTGGGGGTGACTGAGGAGAAAACTAAGGTATCCCTTGTGGCGGAGCAAAATGCTCTCAATAAACTTCAGAAGCTGCAGGCTTACTTCGCCCGTCAGCAGGCCGAGCTTGAGGCAGCTCGAAAGGAGCTCGCCCTCACCAAAGAAGAAATTGCCCTTGTGCGAGAGACGAGTAGGGAAAATCAGGCGGAGTGCTCCAGGATGAGGGAGGAGTTGGCCACTGCTGAAAATAAAATCGCGGACCTCCACAGCCATCTGGATGTGTCCATCTCTCCTGAAGCTTTGGCGGCTAAAAAGGTGAAAGCATCGGACCTTGGATTCATTTTGTGTTACACCGAGGTCCTCCGTGCCTTCCACTGAGCCAGATTGCACAAGGATGACGAGTGGGAGATGCTCGTCAAGGAATTCAAGGAGTGTGTTGAGGTGGCCAAGATTCCTGCCGACACAGAGTTGGACATTGGGGACCTCGCTAAGCTGGGGATCGAGCTGAACTTTGTCCCCGCTCATCTTAAGGTTATCTGCTTCAGCGAGCTCTCCGCTGGTGGTGAAGTGCGAACTCCTCTCACTGAGGAGCAAGTGGATGATTTGGCGGGGAACATCCTGATTGAAGTTAGAGATTTGTCGGGGAATATCACGGATATGCCAACTCTTTCCCCCGAGATTGTTTCTCAGGTCGCCACCAAGGTTCCTACTAAGGTCGCCGACACTCCTCCTGCGACAACCATCGATGCTCCACATGATGCCGACGCTGCCCCCAACACCATTCTGGAGGCTTAGGATTTTTTTTAATTTTTTATTTTTATAACTTGTAGCAGCTCGCTGAGCTTATGTAGTTCTCCTAGTAGGGGCCTTTTGTGCTTCCAGTAGATAGCCAGTTGGTTGACTTCTAGTATTTTTGAATGAAGTATATTTTTCAGTTCTATTCGGCTTTAATTTAATTTTCCGCACGTTATTATCTTTTAGTAGCTCACATTTATATTTTGGTACACAATTGTTCATCTTACACCACTTAGAGAAGTGAATTTTTCATCTTACGTCACTTATTACCACGAATCATACTTTTCGTTTGGCACATATTTGTTCGTCTTACGCCGCTTAGGGCCGCGAATTGTGCTTTTATTGTTCTCTTGAGCGATTGGGTTTAATAAACATTGCCTTTGACGTTTTGAATCATCTTTTGAGAATATTTTCTAACATTGGGCAGTGGGTGCTTAGTGATCCTTTAGTAGGACACTTTAGCGAACTTGGGCACTTTGATGGCCTTTGCCTTGAGCTTTGATAATAACATTTTGAGACTTAAGTACTTTGCGTGTTTTAAGCTTGAACAGATGATTTCTTGAAAAATTCTTCTTTACTGAGTAATAATATTTACAGAAGTCGTCATCAACATTCCTGATGCGAGCTTTCGGCTATTCTATTTACAATTCACAGTTCACCTTCCTCTACTGCCAACAGCTGGAAGTACTTTGTTTATCTTCGTCTTTTAGAACCGATGTAGGTACCGACTACTGGTTTTCTCACAACATCATCTCCAGTGTCTGACACATGTTTGTACAATGAGTCTATCATTTCAGACCTGGGAGACCGAGTGAGTGACACACACATGGTCTTGGACAGACTCCTCACGAAAATGTAGCAGCTTCTTATCCCAAGGCATATAAGCATTCTTCTGAGCATTCACTTTGTAGCAGCTTCTTTTTATACTCCAACCCTTCTGCTGCTACTGGTAATACTTTTTCAAATGTACTGCACTCCACGTGTATGACGAAGCTTTCCCATCCATATCTTCAAGGTCATACGTCCCGTTTGCCCAGCTTGCAGTGACTCGGAACGGTCCTTCCCAATTTGGCCCAAGGTGGCGTCGCTAATTGTCTTCTCAAAACCAACTCCCCAACCTTGAATTCTCTGTTTCGTACTTGGGAATTGTAGTACTTTTCTGCTCTTTGCTTGTAGGTAGCATTCTTTAGTTTCGATGAGGCTCGGGTTTCTTCAGGTAGATCTTTCTCCACTGCCAAAGCTTCGTCGTTACCTTCTTAATCATATCCTACTACCTTCCAAGTCTGGTTTTGGACCTCCACCGGGATGACTGCTTCTGTTCCGAAAGCTAAGGCAAACAGGGTTTCACCGGTCACTATGCCAATTTTATTAATACACAGCGGTTTTTACCCGCTGTTAAAAGGGTTAAAAATCCGCTTTTATACATGGTGATATTAAAGGGGGAGCTGAAAGGCAGCGGTTTAAAACCGCTATTATATGGTTCTTTAATAGCAGTTTTTGACCGCCATTGTATGTATAAAACCGCTATCGTAAATTATTAAATGTTCACCTTATAAAATCTACCACAACGGTTTACCCCAACTATAAGAGTGTTTAATAACCGCTGTTAAAAGTATCTAACATAGCGGGTAATACCCGCTTTTATTGAGTTCATTATTTTTTAAAAAAAATTATAAATCCATTTTCAATTTTGAATTAAAATAAAAGGCAAATTTAATACAAAATAATATTAATATTTTCATAAAATATCTAAAAACTCATAAATTTATAACAATGCTAAACAATCATCATAATAATATTTAAAATCCATTACATTCATATAAATTCAACTATTAATATCATCCAATGACTGAAATTAACTACTATATCACAATAATCAACTACATCATTTGAGCAGCATTTTTTATATTCTCTAGTAAAATATTTCTCCCTCTATTCCTTGGTTCATAGCTGAACGACGGCGGCTCACATTCAAGATCAACCTTCACATTCAAAACAAGAAACAAATTAACATCAAGGACAACAAAACTTTAACCAATTAACTATAATATACACAAAATTAATTTGCTAAAAATATATAAAAAATCTTCATAAACTATTGAATTTTATCATTTCTAGAAAATATTCCATATTAAATTAGTGGTTGCCCAAAAATTAAACAACAAAATTTATTGCACAACATCAACATAAATTGCTAAATTAACTATACTATACACACACAAAAATTGCTAAAAATACATAAAAAATATTGAACCATATCATTTCTAGAAATCATTTCAAATTTCAGCATTCCACCATGAGAAAAAATATCAAGAAAACATCTATGATATCACTTGTTGATAGGATTTTCAAAGATCTAAAACTCTCCATGAACTTTGATTAAAATTGCAAGTTATAAATGGGAAAAATCTCAATAGCCAAACAAATTAGAGGGTACTCACGGACATACAAACAATTTAAATTTATAGTAAAGACACTTGAATGATATAATTTTAAGGATTAGGCAGTGCTGGTGAACTAGGTCATCTAAGTAAAGGGGCACTTCATTAACAGTTCATAAAGACAAATAAATAAAGATAATAATTTGCTTAGCAATTAGTTTAGGCATTAATCCAATTCTGAAACCTTAAATCAATCTAATACTTTGACAAAAAAAATAAAAAAATGAAACACTTTAATTAGCCACTTAATTCCCAGGATTATCAGATTAGAACTAACTAAACTTTTGGTTATTAAGAGCAAAATAAGCAGATTAAAAAAATTATAGAAGAATTAGATTTTATTCTTAAGAGAATATACAAATAAGTACTATATATATATATATATTAAAAGATTTTATCCTTTCTGTTGCTGTGAATGGGCCATACAAAAAACAATTCCTTACACTCTGCTCCAATGCACATTTACAACATAAAAAAAATAGATATTTTAGCAGTAAATCAAAAGAGTTCAGAATCATTACCCTTCCTTTTTCATCTTGCCGTCATAAAAACACCTCCATTGATAAAGCCCAACACAACAACTACAAAAGTAGTTGACTTCAATATTAGGCTGATCGGCCTTTTCTTTATCTCAATATTAGAACCTACAAGGAAAATAGCATGCAAGCTAGAGTGAGAATGGAACATAACACTGATTTCTATTCAAGTCATATATAGAATCTTATGCAAATAGCTCATCTCAAACACTTACAATAAACTAGTTTTGAATCTGGTAAGCGAACATAAATGTTCTGCTTACTATTTGCAGTAGAATGGTCTCTGATGTCGATGAGATTCCCAAACCATAACACGCAGCCATGTGCTCCATTACTTATGTTTGAATTCGCACACGCTGAGAAGCTACAGTGTTTTAAACACTCAACTCGGAATTCATCAATGCTCATGCTAATGTTCATCCACAATGACAACATATCCAGATAATTAACATGTCTAATCTCTAAAAACCATCTCCATTTCGGCAATTCAACTGTAATTCTAGTGTACCAACCGGACCAATTCAACTGTAATTCACAAATCCATCTTTCTTTATGCTACTCATTCTCAATTTTGTCCTACTTGTCTTTCTTTTGTTACTGAAAATGGAGGAGCAAAGTTAGTACCAAATGCCCAACAACTGAGATACGAAATCAATGTTCGTAATCATATTGACATGATAGAAAATGTGAACTAATCATATACAAAACAAAAAACTAGATCTAAGTTAACACCTAAATGATGCTAAAATAAAGGCTAGTTGTGTCCCACACTGTCCACTTTCACTTAATTAAGAGTCCTCATCATTCTAAGCTTTAGATATGCAAGGAAAAATCTCCAAACCAGATCTGATTTCTGCTGTCAAAAATAGTATTTTCGGCCCCTTTTTCACATAGAAATGAACTCCTTTAGTCTAGCCCTAATTCTCTTTTCTTGCAAGGGTAGAAGAAGTGTTTAAAGCATAATAGTAAGGGAATAAACAAGACAATGAAGCACAAAAGAGATCAAGAAAACTGATTATTAACAATGAACTGAACATTAAAATCTTATTAACCGACGAAGAAAACAACCTGATAGATTGATTGCCCGATTATCACCAAATAAATTGCTCAATATTTCTCCACTAATTCCAAACATAAATACACTTAGCTTCTTCATCCCGCTAAAATATTCCGCTCAATCTGCTTGCCCTAACCCCTCTACCGACGCAGACCCGCCACCGCTGAATCGGCCACCATCAATGCTACCATTGTCATTTTTCTCTCCACTGCTCCTCTGCTATCTATCAAATGCACGCTCACAAGCCCTAATCGGTCCAATCTAATTTAGGCGTTCAAACACTCAAGCCCTAGAATCAATTGTTATCCTCTGTAGAACTTATCATTCATGAACCTAGTGTTATCTTCAAAGCCCAAGCAATCGACAACCAACGACTTGGTTTTACCAGGACGTCGCAGCCTGAAAGATGTTGCAGCTTGAGAGACAACGCCGAAGCCCGGAGAAAATGGAGAGGAAGCAGCACACATCGTCGTTCCAAATTTTTTACAGAACGACGCACACAGGGGGAGATGTATTCTATGTGAATTTATAATTAGGGTTGTTCTTATATTTTAATTTTTAACTTATTTAGTTTCAATAAATATTTTGGTAGTGCATACAATGCATATAGTTTCCTTTGTCCAAGCGGTAAAATTTTGAAATTTACATGTCAATAGGTCACAGGTTCGATTCATGATGGTGTCTAAATTTTAATTATTTAAAGCGGTTTTTACAGTTATTTATAGCGGTTTGGAACCGCTGTGTTATTAATGAAAGATGTCGGTTAATTTATAGCGGTTTTTAATAACCGCTATGTATGAGCTCCGCCTTTTAATTTACAATAGCGGTTAAAGTTATAACAGCGGTTTTTTAACTTTTAAAAGTGGTTTTCAAAATACCCGCTTTTATACATCTGATATTAAAAGTAAAATTTCTCATAGTGGGTACTGGCTCGGTATGAGGTTCTGTAGGACCACAACACTTTTGGGAGTTCGTCTGCCCAACTACCTTTCTTGTCTTCGAGGCGGATCTTCAAAACATGCTTTAGGATCTTGTTCACTGCTTCTACTTGTTCATTCGACTGTGGATGATAAGGCGTTGAGTAATGCTTCTTGATGTTCCACGAGCTGCAGATTTCTCTCAATTTTTGGCCGTCAAATTGTCTACCAATGTCTGTTACGATCGACTGCGGGAGTCCAAACCGACATATCAAATTCTTCCAGATAAAGCTAGTCATTCTCTCATGCGTTACAGTTGTTAGTGCCTCAACTTTAGCCCATTTTGTGTAATAGTCCACCGCTACAACGACAAACTTTACACCGCCCCTGCCAGGTGGGAATGGGCCGATCAAGTCGATACCCTATTTTGCAAAAGACCATGGGTTGAGGACTGATTTAAGTTGGCTTGCAGGAGTGTGAATGTTTGACGCAAACAGCTGGCACTTCCAACATCTTCGAGCGAAGCTAATGGCATCTTTGCGCAGAGTGGGCCAGTAGTACCCTTGTCTGATCGTCTTGTATGCCAAAACTTGCCCCCCAGCGTGACTCCCACAGATTCCTTAGTGGATTTCTTCTAACACCTCAAACCCTTGTTTTTCTGATAAACATTTGAGTAGGGGTAGAGAGAATTCACGCTTGTATAGCTGACCATCCACCAGTGTGTATCTGGCTGCTTGTTTCACTAGTCGACTAGCTACCCATGCATCTTTTGGGAGCGATCTGTCCTTTAAGTAATTTTTTATCAGAGTGCACCAATCATCGCCTTCTTCCTGCCCCCCACTCAAAGTTTGATTTATTTTATAATCGGACATCGAGAGGTCTTTTAACTTGGTGATGACAACCTACGTCAGCTCCGCCTTGCCGCTACTTGTAGCTAATCGGGCTAGTGCATCTGCTTGAGTATTCTCCAACCTCGGGATCTGCTCGATGTAGACTTGTTGAAATAGCGAGATAAGGTGTGCCACTATCTTCTGGTACAATGCCATCTGCTGGTCCTTTGCTTCATATTCCCCCCGGACTTAGGATATTATTAGCTGGGAATCTCCAAAAATCTGAAGATTGGCTGCTCCCACAGCTAATGGTAACCTAAGTCCAGTTATCAGTGCTTCATACTCCTCTTCATTGTTAGTAGCTCTGAAGTCGAATCAGATTCGCTTGTCCACAAAAATCGTCCTTGTGTTTGACTTTGATGGATTCGAAGAACGGGCGATTTCGATAACCGGACCTGGAGATAAATCTGTTCAAAGCTGCCAAGCATCCGGTCAGCCTTTGAACCTACTTCACTGAATCGGGCGGCTTCATTTCCATGATGCACTTCACCTGGGACGGGTTGACTTCGATCCCCCTTTGGCTCACCAGGTGACCCAGGAACTTCCCCGAGTGTACTCCGAAGCTACTGTTCTTTGGATTCAACTTCATTTTGTAGTGGCACATTATGTCGAATGCTTGCTTGAGGTGGTCTAGGTGATCCTCCTTCCTCAAGCTTTTGACCACAATGTCGTCAACGTACACCTCCATTGTATGTCCGATGTATTGGTCAAACATTTTGTTGACCAACCTTTGATAGGTAGCTCCGGCGTTGATTAGTCCGAACAACATCCTACTCCAACAAAATAGGTTCTTGTTTGTGTAGAATGTTGTGTGTTCCTGGTCGTCCGGGTGCATCACTATCTGGTGATAACCTACAAAAGCATCCATAAATGTCATTATCTCGAGCCCTGCAGTATTATCTACCAGCTAGTCAATGTGGGACAACGCCGCATTAAGATCTGTGAAGTCGATGCACAATCTCCACGCTCCGTTTGGCTTCTTCACCAGTACTGGATTGGCTACCCACTGCAGACATAGTGCATCCTTGATAAGTTTGTTGTCGAGCAACTTCTTCACCTCCATGGTTAGGGCTTCGTATTTGTCTGGTCCGTACTTCCCCCTCTTCTGTCGAACGGGCCTCTTCATTGGATCAATGTTCAATCGGTGACATGCATACTCCAACGGGATTCCCATCATATCTTCGTGAGACCAGGTAAACACGTCCAGGTTGGATTTTAGGAACTCCTCCATCTTACTCCTGTATGGCTCTGGCAGCTCAGAACCTATAAAAAGTTCTAAGTCTGCTCTGTCGGGATCCACCTGGATTGCTCTTAACTCCTCCACGGGGGTGACTCTCCTCTTTTTGTTCTTCCACCTTGGATCCGAGGTAAGTTCGTCCCATCCCAGCTCGTCCTCCTTCGCCATGGGCTCGTAACCCACTCGGGGTTCGAGGTCTTTGCCTCTTTCGTCAATGTTAGTGGGTTCACGAGCTTCTTCTGGCTCTTGTTGGGTTGAACTGGTGGGCACGCCTTCTCGCGGAGCTTCGTCAACCTCCATCAGTGCCAGCTATTGGTGTTTGTTCGCCTGATTTGCCTGGACGACCTCCATCTCCTCCTGCTAGTTATCCACCTCCATCAACTCAGTCTCCACCGAGATGTCGTCTAGGATGTTTGGCTCATCTGCCGGATGCTATACTTCGTCTTCAAATACGAGTACCTGCGTAACAGGTTTTTTAATTTGGAGTAAACACTCTCTAGCCTTCTTTTGGTCTCCCTTGACAATCCCGACACCTTTAGGAGTTGGGAATTTTAGACAGTAGTAGTAGGTTGAACATGCCGCTTTGAATTCATGAATAAAGGGACAATCGAGGAACCCATTGTAGGATGACTGTTGATCTACCACGAGGAAGTCCACTAGTCTAGTCAGTCTTCTCTCTGGGTCCTCGACCGATACAAGCTTGACACTCAACCTAATTATTCCTAAGGGAATGATTATAGCTTCCCCAAACCCCACTATTCTATGATTACATAGTTCGATGTATGACTCATAGTAACCTAGCAGATCTAGGGTGTTCTTGAATAAAATGTTGGTGTAAGCGCCGGTGTCCACGAGCGGCCGTTGGACATTCGTATTCATGATGTTGACGCTAATCATCAACGAGTCATTGTGGGGGGTGAGGATTCCCTCCAAGTCCACCTGCAAGAATGTTAGCTCCGCAGTTGGTTTAGCAGTGGGCTTGGAGCTGGAACCACCTTCTTGTACTTGGTTGACAACCCGTACTTTCACCTTTCTTTGCCTCTTTGATATGGTCTGTCTACCATCAACAATTCCTCCGGCAGGTCCTGTCTATTCTTCGAGAATGAGGATTTCTTGATTCGGTTCTTGCTGTGCAGGTGAAGGTGGAGGTGCCCTACGCCTGTTCTGTGGGGGACCACGACGGTCTGTGTCCTCCTCATCATCTTCATGGTCTGTCTCCTCCCTCCTCCCCTTTCTTGGCCTTTTCGCCGGGGCCTTTTTCACGAACTCCGCTAGCTTCCCATCTTCGTAAAACTTCCAGAGTTGTTTTAGCGAATCTCGGCACTCACTGGTGAAGTGTCCGATGCTCTGGTGATAAGCACAATATTTATTGGGATTCAGCTTGCTGCGGTGCTGCCGGATCTTTGTAGGCTCATTCAGCATTGCTTTGTCCTTGACCGTAGTGAATACATGGTCGATGGAAACTATTAGAACTTGGTTCAACTTCTCCTTGAACTCATCCCCGTCGAAGGACTTCAAATTTCTTGGGGCCTTGTAAGTGCCCCCAGCCTTTTTGCCCTGTGGTTTCTTCTCCTCGGAGCTCCCGATCTCTTTTGCCAAGACCTCTTGCATGGCCACGTACACCCCTGCCTTGTGTCAGAATTCAACATATGTTTTAGTGCAGGACAGGTGCATCTCCTTCTAAAGCTCCGTCCCTTTCTTTAGTTCGAACATGACGGCCACAATCTTGGTATCCTTACTGACAGGCTCGCCCTCGAGTAGAATTTTGTCAAACCTTTCCAGGTACTGCTGGTCCCACTCCTCGTTCCCTTGCTTGATGTTGGCAAACCTATGCTTCTGGGTCAAGTAAGACCCATACCCAGAAAAATGAGACAGGAAGTCCCGTGTGAGTTGGCCAAATGAATGGATTGACCCCGGGGCTAGTGATGAGAATCATCTGTAAGCCTGGTCCCCGAGGGTTAACGGAAAGTTCCTGCACTGAGTGGCATCCGATGCTCCTACTGAGATCATGAAGTCTGCGTACTTGGAGATGTGTACTTTTGGATTTGATTCTTCATCGTACGTGGCCATCACTGGGAACTGGATCTTTTTTACACCGGTGCCTATAAGATAGACGGTGCCAAAGGTGACACCGGGAGTGTTGTGGCGTCCACTCCGCTGCTCTTGACAACCACTTGCATCTGGAGCTGCTCCACGACCTTTTTCAGCATGGCCAACTCATTATCGTGACCTGCCTCCTGTGGAGGCTGTTCAAGGGTAGCACGCCTCACGGACGTACATCCCCGCAGTCCCTCGCTCTGGGGCAGACCATCTGTGATGTGCTGACGCTGGCACAGACTCTTGGGCCGTCTCTTCATGTTGGGACCCTAATTTGCCCTGGAGGATATCCTGGGATTGGTGCGTTGTGGATGCCTCGGCATAGGTAGTAGCTCGCCCACCTTGCGAGCCGAGCTTGTCCGTTACCTTCGCCTTTCCGGCAGCATTCTGGTGGCGGTGAACTCTAGCGGAGCTCGCATCTTGCTCGCCAGCTCTTTCCCTGGGCTGGGCTGTGTGTGTACGTCTAGTCTCCTGATCCCGGGCAGTGTTTGTGGGAGCTCGATCGCTGAAGCTCGCCTAGCTGCTGTTGCCTCTGAACCCCCTGGAGTAGGGCTATAGTGCGCTCCAGTTCGCTGGGGTTCTGGAGTAGGGCCTGTAGGGCTGGGTTCAGCCCATCTTGTGCCGGGGTGGCATTATTTTGCCCGTCAGCTCGCTGATGTGAGGATTCTCCGTCAGTCTGGTTCGTACGTGGAGCTTCTCCCTTCCATCTACTATTGGTAGATGAGGTATGTGTGTTATCCTTTGCCATTGTCCAGGTGTGAGGTAGCTCGTCTTCAACAATTTTCCAGCAAAGGTAAGGTTTTTCAAAAAAGTCTTTCTAGCCTTGCATGCAAATGGTTTGTCCAGAATCTTGTTTAACCACTAGCACACATGCGTTTAGAGTTTTTGAGTCCCTTGAATTGTCCAAAAACTTCTGGAAAATAGTAAAATCTAGAAATTTTTTTCAAATCTTCGAGTGTGTTCTTGAGTTTTTATCAAGAACACCTTCAAATCTTCTCAATCTTTCTCACAATTTTTTGCGAATCGGAGGTTCAGCCCTCTTTCTAGCGCCAAATTGTTGGTAGAATTTGCTAATTAGATGTTTTATGTGGCTGAATTAACATTGGAATCCTACCAAACAATAATCAAGAAATAAGTTTTGAGAGAGTTCTTGTAGAGAGAAGTAAAGTATTGTGTATTATGAACTTATTTAGAGAAATATGTTACAATGACCCTATTTATAGGTTTGCATGTAATGAGGTGGCACTTAGTAGGCTTATTTAGCCTAATATGCTGACAAGTGTCTTCAACACTTGTCATTATGCCTACTATTACACTCTAATTACATTGCTTTGTCCTACTGCATCACTATTGGCTCCCTACGTAGCTATTGGCTTCACTTTGGACTGGGCGAGCTCCCTGGCGAGTTGCCTTGCCTTGCGTCGCTCTGGGATATGTTGATGGTAGTAGGATCGGGCCATTGCTTCTGGTATTAGGCGAGCTCTGGGTGAGCTCCCTTGCGAGCTCCCTTTCCCCATGATGTTCACTTGGTCAGAGGTTGATGACGTGCCACCAACCACCTGGGCGAGCTACTAGGAGAGCTCTCCCTTTTATCATGGTGTTGACTGGTCAAAGATGATGACATGGAACTTTGTCAATCTGGGCGAGCTCCTAGCGAGCTCCTTAGCCTTAAGCTATTTATTCTGTTAATTCTTCCATAATAGTTCGCTTTAGTTCGCCTATCAACAAACTTGTAATTCAATTTCATCCAACATTGGTAACTTTCTCATTACTTTGTTATTCTTGTCTTAGTTACAATTTCTATTAGCTTAATTGTTGTTTTCTCTTCACAATTAGCCATGGGCTAATCCCCTTTTGCATGGAGGATATGAATATTATGGTGTAGTTTATTGTTTGTGATTCCAATGCATATATAAGCTAATTATGTGCATGAATTTCCTATATTGATGTTTACTTTAACTATTGGTGGATGCTTTTTTGATGTTTTGATCATTAATTGGATTGCCAATATATGAAAATTGAGTTAGTTCAATTAGGATTAGATTGGATAATTGTGCACACCATGTGTTTGTGTTATGTTCTCTATGTCAATGGGAATTGCTTGACTCCAAGAACTATACATGTTGGTCCCTTAAGTTGTAAAGGTCTAGAGGGGTGGGGGGGTGAATAGACCTTTAAAATAAATTTTAAACTTTTCAAAAGGGGTTCTAGAACCTTATAGTTGCCTTTTATATGTTTAAAACGAGAAGTCTACAAGAGTTTTGGACCACAAAGGTTACAATTGTAGACTATAGAAGTTTACAGCTGCAAAGTTAGAAAAACTTTACAAAATAAAATTAACAACTTGTAGACAAGATCAGAGGGGTTTTCACACTTAAAAGTGTATTGAAAAATCTCTAATGTGCAGCGAAAATAAAGTGTGTGTTAATGAAAAACAATGTGAACTATTGCAACTTAACAATTGACTGTAGAGTTTAGTTCCTTTGTGAAAAACACAAAGTTTTATGCAATGTTTTAAAACGAATGATGAATGTAATAAAAATTTAAATATGTAATACAGAAAGTAAATAAGTAAAATAAAACAGTAAATAAACAAGATTTATAGTGGTTCAGAGTCTACGAATAAGACCTCCTACATCCACTGTTACACCACTCATGTGCCAAATTCACTAAGAAGTGATCACTAAGATCAATACAAGTAATTTCCCCTCAAAACTAGATTCACTCAGATTTCTATTCTAAGTAAGAAAATACTCTAACCTATTCACACAGAATACAAACTCACACAGAGTCTCAAAGATAAAACCTCACAAAGAGATATCTACACTAGGTAGAAATTTGAAGTGTGTGAGGGAACAACAACAAATGTGATTCTTTCTAAGAAATCCTAACCAACTATCCTATGAATCACAAAGAATATGAAACTGATAAAAACACTCATAATATTGTTGGCTGTAGACTTGCTCAGATTGAATGCTTGAATGCTCAGGTTGTTGTTGTTGTTTCCTCTGAATTCTACCTCTATTTATAGATGAAGAGGTGTCTCTTATCCATTGGAGAATTCAAATTTGAATTCTGGATAAGGCTCCTCTTTCTCTCTATAGATCTTACATGTGTGAGGTGGTCCTCTTCTTCTTTCTCTCTATAAGTACTTAACAATTTTTTCCTATTTTGATATTGGCAAAACACATTATGCAATACATAAAATAAATATGCAGTAGCAATAAGGTATTGTTGTACATGATCATGAAATGCAATGCAGAAAACAATAACAATAAATAATAGAAAGCAAAGTTGTATAAATAAAATGGTCAAGATACAACTTACAGAAGGTAGATAGACTAAAAACTAAAGACCTTTAGTGTCTAATCTATACAAATGTCTTCAATTCCTTCATCTCCTCCTAGGCTTTGGATCTGCTTCTTAATCATTTTCAGAACTGTCTAGTCCTGTAGATTCCTTGAGCTATCAGCTGTTGATTCTTCTCATCTTCTTCAATGTACTTCATCATCATCAATTCATCTTCCTTCTTCTTTGATCTGAAATCTCTTCTAGGTGGTGCTCTATTCTTCTTGACATGTTTTCCTTAAATCAAATAAGCATTGTCACCACTATAAAGAGTTCCATTAGCCTTCATGTCTTTGAACTTCTGGTACTTGTCCTTTTTTAGCTTGATCTTCTTTAGGACAGAGTGTCTGTCTCTAATTCCTTCAAATTCTTCCCAAAGAAGTTCAAAGTGAGTCTTCATCTCCTCTTTTCCTTCTTCTTTTTTCAGGTGCCAAGTGCCTCAAAGGTTGAACGTTCAGGGGTAAAGATAGCTTCAATTCTTTCCTGCTATCCTGAAATTTTTTCACTCTAGTTTCCCATTGGCCACCATTAGCTTCCCCTTGTGAATGATGTGACTTCACAATTGGTTGCTTTACTGCAGGTTTAGAGCTAGGTAAGTGTATGATATTTCCTTGAGAATTCTTCTTCTCACTCTCTGACTGCTCAGCAAGCCTTGTAGACAAATCCTTGAATTTTTCAGCTTCAAAATCTTCACTCATTGCCTTACTGTGTTCTTTTATATTCTTCAAAATTTGTGCTTCTCTTTTCTCTCTTTTAGCAATTTCTTTCTCAATAATACTTTCCCCCTTTTTGCCAGCATCAAAATGTGACAAAATGAGTTCAATTTTGGTCATGACTTCTTTCTTCTTCTCTTTGTTATCAGAAATCATTGTCTTCACTTCTTCTTTCAACCCAGCAACCTCAATCTTTAGACTAAATGTGTCATCCTTCATAGTATCAATTGATCCATGTAGACTTGAAACATCTCTGGTCTTTTGAAGTAATTAATTCCTTATATCCACATTCTGCTTCATGAGATCATCTACCAGAAGTCTGTACTTCTTTTGCATTACTTTCTTTTCTTCAATTCCTTTCTCTTCAACTTTCTTAACCATATCCTCTACACCTTTCATGACTCTCTGAGAGATTACAGTGTCTGGGACCAAAGCCACTTTCTTAAGGATCTCAGATTTTGTAATTTTCAAGATCTCTTCAAGTTCTTGTAGTTTAGAAACTACCTCCTTTGGAGTCATCTTAGGGATTGAGTCACTATCTTCTTCTTCTGACTCCGCCTCTTGGATCATCAAATCTTTCCCTTTCATTGTCTTCTGGTTCTTTGCAATGTGTAACTCTACACCTGTGAGTAAAATGACACCATTTTATGTTATTTCCGACGACTTGGGACTATTTGGTTAGATTTGAATTGTTATGAGACTAAATTGAAATATTACATAATTATGGGACCAATAAAAAAAGTGAAAAAGCTATGGGACGATTTTGGTATTAATCCCTCATAATTAATTAGATTATGTGATATATATGAGCTAGCTAGAGAACATCACTAATAATCGTGCATAATGAATAATATGTTAACAATGCTTTTATTTCTTGCCAAACCTCTCATTACATAATTCAAGAAATCAAATATCATCCGTCGGATTTCACCATATCCCACGATTAGAAAATTAAGATGAAAACACACACACACACATCAATATATATCATGATTAGTTTAATTATTTGATGTACAATATTGATAATTGTAATATAGTTAACACGTATCTTTTGTTAGTCATAGAAACGAAGAAAGCAAAGTTTCCATATTCGAACAGCCCCCAACAAGTTCCTCATTTTGATCCCAAAAGAAATAGCTCGGACATGAGTTTTGTGCATCCACCCATTCATTACCACCTCCACTTTGTGCTCCGCATTCCGTAGGTACCATGATGTTCTCTATATTCTCCAACAATGGCGTTAGATTCATACCCTGAGTTTGATCGAGGTTCGTTTGCCATGATTCTTGGTTGATTACGGCGTTTTCTTGAAAAATCGGGCCCGTTCGAACACTGTTATGATCGATTTCTGAAGATGTGGATCCGATGTCGAACATGAATGATGATGAATTTGGTAGAGGGTATAAGGTGGGTGAATCTTGATTCAAGATGTCTAGAGGGGGGTATGTGAATTGAGAAATTTGGTTGGTGTTTATTTTGTTAGGGTTTGATGATGAGGGTTTCCTTATCTTCTTTTTTATCCATGAATTCCAATAGTTTTTTATTTCATTGTCTGTTCTTCCGGGCAAATGGCTGGCTATATGAGCCCATCTACAAGAAAATAATTAAACTTTAGTATTTAATATAAATAAAAATTTACGAGAATTTGAAATACAAGATCTGATGGTGCTCCATGATTGAGTTCATATTTAAATATTAACAGTTGTTTCTATTGAAAAATATAATTAATTTGTGATTGTTTACAAACGATGAATTGTAATTGTTCATTTGTTACTGATTAGAAAACAGTTAGTATATTGTTTAAAAAAAATAAATCGTAATTGTTCATTTGTTACTGATTAGAAAACAGTTAGTATATTGTTTAAAAAAAATAAATTGCATGATGTGTACATTAAATACACAAAATATTTGAATTGCATGATTTATCTAATGCGCAATAGACATGTTTAATTGAGATAATTATACGAGACAGTCTAGCGTCCTTAATTTCACATAAGTCACGTGCGTATTAATATTAATGATGATCATTTTCGACATTAAATTTGGAGACTATGATTTACAATTTGTTAATGAATTAAACGTGAAGGCTTAAATGTCTTAAAAAAGAAAAAAAATATTATTAACTAAGAAACGTGACAGAAATTAAATTAATTAAGATGTGTTTTCTTCTACAATAAGTGACTTGAAATAGGTGCTGAAATAATTATTTTTTTGACTAATTACCCTAGGGACAAACTTGTGACATAGCCATCTTAACGACTTCCACAATGCCAATTAGTGAAAGCTGCAATGTGATCAAATACAATATATACACACAATACATGCAGTAATATATATGTGCATTTATTAGTCCTCTCACATAATATATTTTCTGTGTTCCATTTTGTATTCTGTAGTTAATTAACTTGGATGTTTTAATATGTGAAATAAAAAAAAATCCAATAAACCACCATATTTTTTTATCCATGTGAATGCCAAATGAAATTCGAAAATTGGAACAGATCCAACTGTGAAATGTATGCACACTAATTAATTTGACAGGAAACTTCAATCTTCTCAACAAGAATAAAAATGTGAAATTAAAGCATTAATTCCTTGAAATTTCTAATTCCAAATTTGAAATTAACCCAGATTTAAGTTTTCAAAGTAACATTCAAATTTATGTGTATGCTGAGGTCGGATCATATAATTATATTGAATTAAATTAATATTTATAATTTTTGAAGAAGTAGTATATAATTAAATAAATAAATAAAAAAATAAACCTGTTTCCTACAGCCCCATGAAGGTTGATAATTAGCTTCTCTTCTTCAGGCGTAAATCTTCCTCTCCTGATATCAGGTCTCAAGTAGTTTATCCATCTCAAACGACAACTCTTGCCACACCGTTGCAGCCCTAATTAATTAAGTTGATGATTAATTATGCAATCAAATCAATAATTAAAGACGATTAGATTAATATATATATATATATATATATAATTAACCTGCTTTGTCAGGGACTTCGCTCCAGCAGCCGTAGCCGTGAGTCGTGATGTAACGGACAAGCTTCTCGTCCTCCTCCGGCGACCAAAGCCCCCTCTTCACCTTCTGCTGGTTGCAGCAAGAGTGGTGCCCCATTTTTATTTTTATTTTTTCTCCTTATTATAAATTATATATATTATATAAATTAATTTGCAGGTAAAAATATATAATTAACGAGCTAGAGAGAATTGAAGGGTACAATGTTAGTAGTAGAAATATATATATATTATGCAAAGGTTGGGTTCCGACAGAAGCCCCCCCGGCCCTCATCCAATGGTCCCTACCCATGAAACACTGGCCAATATCTGTTCTCATCTAACCCTAAAATGACGTTTTATCAAACTCTCTCTCTCTCTCTCTCTCTCTCTCTAGAGTGTCTTTCTACGTACACGTATTACGTAACAAACTTCACGTACTTCCTCGTCGTTTCCCAGACAATCCCCTTCTTTCCATGTCTTTGTATAATTACCGTTGCCCTCCTATTTCGGACGTACATTTGAAGTCTTACGTACTATTGAAGATTAATTTCTTTTTACCTATTTTGCCCACTTTTGATTTTGGTTCTTAATTTGTTTTCTCTTATTTCCCAATTTGTGCTATATATATTTAAATATTTAACTACTTATATTCTGAAAAAGGCACTAGCTAGATCAAGTTTTGTCTGAGATTGAATCTCAATATGATCAGATTGAAATTGTTTAATCTATTTTTAAAATATATCACTAATTAATTAAAAATTATCATTTTTAAAAAGTATTTTTTTATTTATAGGTGATAGTATTTTTAAACGCGACTTAACACTTCTATTTATAAACATTGTACTCCCTCCGTCCCGTAGAAATTTGTTCACATTTTTTAAGAAAGAGTAGGTCTCTTGTGAACTCGAGTTCACATGGACTCGTATCAATGTTATGTGTAATCTCTATCACTGCTATTCATATATACTATCACTGTTATAAAAATGTACTTTGTATATGCCTAACTGTGATAGTGAATATACATAATAGTGATAGTGTATATTAATGACAATGATAATTGATGTACCGAGTTTATCGTGAACTCGGGTTCATACAAGTTTTTTTCTTTAAAAAAAATATGTTCTATAAATAAAGTAGTGGTATATGCAATACAAAAAAGGCAGGTTTTAGCGACCGCCAAAACGGTCGCAAATGCGATCGCAAAAAATGTCCGGGTATTGACCCGGTTTGGTTTAACGACCGCCATTACGCGGTCGTTAATTTTAATTTAGCGACCGCTTTTTTTTTGTCGCTAATTATGTTAATTAATTAATATTAATAAATTTTATTTTTATTTTGCGATCACTGTCGGCGGTCGCTAAATTTATATTAACGACTGCTTTTAGCGGTCTCTATTTATTTTAAATTATTATAATAATAAATTATATTTATATTTTGCGACTGTGTACGGCGGTTGCTAAATATAATTTAACGACCGCCGCAAGCGGTTGCTAAATTTTTACGTAGCAAAAAAATATGGCCAATGTGGTTCGAACCCAGGCCCTTTCGAGGGCTGGCTGAGCTCGAACCACTTGGCCACGGACCCAACATCTTTACCATATCATCACATATTTTATATGAGCCTTATTTAGTTCAAAATAAATGTTGTAAGCTTTGTGCCTTCAAAGGAGTCGAACTCGCGATCTCTGGGCATCTCAAAGGTCACTGTTCCACTCGAACATTTGTTACTTTCGTTTATTTTTCTGCAACTAATTGTATATAACTACAAATTAAGTCACGCTTTTTTTTTAAAAATCCATCAAATTAATTCATTTTCGTCTCTAATTTATTAATGTATATATATTTCAATAAAATTTTGTTAATATTATAAATTTTATAATTTACATTACTCATTTTTTTTTATTCGACATTTTGCAATTAATAGTATATAATTCCAAATTGTGTCTCGTTTTTTTTTTAAATTCATCAAATTAATCCTTTGATACTTAATATAAATATATATATATATTTCAACCATAAAAATGTAATGTTATAAATTTAATAATTTACAATACCAATTTTTTAATTTTAAACACCAATTTCCTTAGCACAAGTGTTAGATCAATTTATCCAATTAAACACATTGTTTTGCACACATCAAAATCTAAATCAAGGTACTTAACACTGAGCCTCCTCGAGAGTAGTTTTGAACTTGTTCTGAAATTAAACAAAATAAAATATTAATTTTATTTTAATAGACGAGGAGTGATGGGAAGATAATATATCGACTTGAAAGTTGTCTTCTTCCTACGATCAGAGCGTTTGAACCTACGGTGGCTGCACATCCTGCACTGATTAATGCTCTCGTCGTCGCCCCAAAGCAGCATGCAACCATTGGTACAACAATCAATCTTCTCAAACGGTAAACCCATATCCTTCAACAGCCTCTTACTTTGATAGACATTTTCTGGCGCTGTGTTCTCTTTAGTTAGGGCCCGTTTGAACAACTTTGTGAATTAATTGTAGACTTTCTGACTCACTTTGCCTTCAGTTTTGATGGACAATATCTGAGCATTGAATGACAATTGAGTCTCAGTATCACAACTAGGAAATAATTTTTGATCGACAGATTTGAGCATCTCGAAAAATTTCTTTGAACGGGGATGTGGTTCCTCCTCCATGACTGTGTGGTGAACACCCAAACCAGACTCATCAATCATCGTATGATACCGTTGGAATTCATCTAACTTATCCAATGGTGTAGACGGGTCGCAGCTCGAACCACCAATCTCAAATCTCTCACCTCCACAACTACTCAACTGATCATAGAAGGCAATCACTGTTTCCAAATTATAATTCCACCTGCTTTTGCCATGTCCGGTCCAATTATAATAAAATGGAGCAAAACCGAACCTCACAAGATGAGTTTTAACCTCATCTATGCTAAAAAATCTTCTGTTACTGCACTTTTTGCCTGAACAAGGACATCTAATCCGACCACAACTATCCATGCAATTTGGTTTACTACAGGCAAACTTAATAAACTCATCAAGTTTCTCGCAAAATTCATAATTCATATTTCCTTGTATCAAACGAGACATTTCATACATCCAACGACGATCAGGAAGTTCCATCTGATACAAATTAAAAATACATCACATATAAATTATAAAAAAATTCGACAGAGTTTCGACTATAAACAAACATATCCAATTTTTTTAAACAGAACATCAACTATAATCAATTATAATAATTATTCGCATTATCAATTCTAATACATGCATATTATAAATTTGAAAATTTAATTAGTCACAAGAATACTTATAAAACATATATAATACTCAAAATCAAAAATTAAATGATAAAATTATAAAAACGTACGGTGAATTAGAAGCAACGAGCACAATATAATAATAGACCTCCACAATTGCCACCAACATTTGGGAGATTTTTTGGGGTGGGAGTGGGGTTTTTTCCCCGATAAAACTGAAGAAAAAAGAGGCAGATTCTGTTCTATAATCGCTTTTTAAATTGTAAAATTAAATGGGCCAACAACCCTAAATCGGATATTATTTTAGCGACCGCTTCGGCGGTCGCAAAATTAAATTTTATATTTGCGACCGCTAAAAAGCGGTCGTTAAATTAAATTTTATATTTGCGACCGCCAATATGCGGTTGCTAAAATTAAAAAGCAATCCGGTTCTTCTTTTCCGGGTTGCCAGCTATGGGTTCAAAATTTAGCGACCGCATTTCGGTTTGCGACCGCCAAGAGGCGGTCACTAATTACTTAACTAATACATTTGCGACCGCTTCGGCGGTTGCAAAATTTTAAATTGATTTAGCGACCGCTAGCGGTCGCTAATATTCCAAACTTTACCAAAAGACCACGGCGGTCGCAAAAGATTATTAGCGACCGCTTTATTGGCGGTCGCTAAAGGCCGCTTTTTTTGTAGTGATGGGTTAATATGTACATAATTTTGTGAGTGTGCATACAAATCAATATTTTTTTAGTAGTGTGTGAATTTATGTGGGACGTCCAAAAAAGGGAAAGTGTGCAAATATTTCTATGGGATTGATTAAGTAGTAATATTCAATTTTAACTGTATCACTTTTTTAAATAGATAGTACTATTAGACGGATCACTCACATAAAATTTTTCCCACAATTAATTATACTTATTCGGTAATAATTAATGAATTTGATTTTGTCTGCAATATAATGATGTAGCATAACCACACCATTGTGCAATAAGACAAATGTACACAAGTTATTTTTTAAAGGTATAATTAGCGGGTCAATATTTACTTAATTCAAATTTTTACTAATTCAATTGTGTATCAATTATATGGTATAATTGGTGTACTCAAATGTTACTCTCGGTAACAAAAAATATGTGATACTAATTAATGCAATGCGAAATACGTAATAGAACATGATTATTTTATAATACATGATCAAAATGAATAATTGCCGAAGGTCGTGTAATTTTCAAAGCATCGTTAGTTATATCTTAAATTGCAGACAATGTGTACCAATCGCGCCACGCATTAAAAGCATGTGCAAATTAAGGTAATTAAGCAATATATATAACAACATATGCTATATATATATGGAGAATTACAAAATGGTTAACAAAATTGACAAAAATTACAAATTGATTCTATGCAGAAAAAATTACACTTATGTGCAAATATTGTGAATCAATTTGTAAATATAGTCACTTTTTTGAACCAATATGTAAGTCACCCATATATATATATATATATATATATATATATATGGACTTACACTAATTTGGCGCTTTATCTTTTCACCTTTATTAAAATGATCTACTCTATTTATTTGCTTTATCAATAACTATATCTATTTAAATTTCACGAATAAGGTATTAACTGACAAAAAAAAAAAAATGCAGAAAATGTCACTATTTTGGTCCTCTAATTTATTTACTTAATTATCAATTTAATCCTTATCTATTACAATTTTGTCAATTAAGTTCTAATTTGAATATTTTATGCAATATTTTTTTTAATTGGTGATAATTGTTATATGAAAAAAACACCACATCACAGGCATTCCCTAGAAAACAAGTGCACATGACAATCACGAGACCAAAATGGTGATGTCTTACGCATTTTTAACCAATTAGGACCTAACTCAATTTTTTTGAATAGATATGAGACTAAATTAATAAAGTAGATAAATAGTTGACCATTTTAATAAAGATAAATGATAAACGATGAATTTGATTTAAATTCTCATACATATAAACACAGTCATATGGTCTTGTCAAAGTATGAAATGATATAAACTGAAAGAATTTTTGTCTCATTCATTAAAAAATGAGCGTTTATATATCGATCGAAAATTAGTGATCGCCTCATCATCGATAGCTCATTATTGATATTACCGAACTTTTGACTATTGATCAAAGTAGAAAAATTAATGGCTAGTTTACGACAACCTCTGGTCCTTTAATGTATATTATAGTTAGCGACCGCAGCGAGACTGTTACTAATCATTTTGTTGACCAATTAACGACTGCCCACGACAATCAGTAATATTAATAGATAATTAGCCACTATTTCTTCGGTTGTGAAATTTTGAATCTGAATTGGGTAGTTGAGTAATAATGACCCGATTCGATTTCTTCATTTAGCAACCGCCATGAGGCAATCGTTAAATTAAAAATTAAATTAGCGACCACTATTTTTGTCACTAAATTTCGAATATGAAGTGGGTAGGTGAGAAATAATTACCCGATTTGATTACAATCATGCGTGTCTATTGTCATATTATGCTCGTTACTTCAATTTCACCATACATTTTTACAATTTTACCATTCAAATTTCTTGTTTTATATAGTTTAGATTTTTGATAAAAATATGTAAGATAAAGCATATTTGTGTGTTTATTTATGATATTAGCATGATTTGTTGTATATTAATTGTTATATGGATATACCTATTAAAATCTTATTTTGTGTAGATTTTGATGATAGTAAAATATAGGAATGCATGTTTATAAACTAACATTTAATGGTCAAATTGAAGAAATGAGGAAATCACAGTTTGAAAGGAAAGTCTACAACTGTAGAGTTGATGAACTTATAGTTGGACAAGACCTTACAACTGTAAGATTGATCCTACAGTTGAAAAGCGAAGTTGTGGGAGCAAAGTTACAGGTTTAAGAGAGAACCTACAACCATTGAAGACCATTGAAAACTAAGTACAAGATTATCTACTGAAGATGCTAGAAGTCTCTTAATAACTCAGATTAGTGAAGCATTAACATGCACTCACTAAAGAGTACTTTTAAGGACGGATTATCTATTATTATGAAGGATTAATGATGGCAAAGATCAAATTGCAAGATAAAGACAAATAGTACAACCAGTAGTACTGTGAGTGAAAGAGGAGAACCACTTCACACATGTGGAAATTATAGAGAGAAATTTTCAATGGATAAGTCACACCTCTTCATTTATAAATAGAAGAGGATTTCAGAAGATCAAGACAACTATAACTCGAGCATTTCAAGCATTCAACCTAAACAAATTTATAGCTAGCAAAAATTCTGAGAGCTTTACTTGAGAGATTTTTCTTTTTGATTCATAGGCTAATTGGTTAGGATTTTCCTAGTGAAGAATCACTTTTCTGTTGTTGTTCCTCACATATTTTTTATTTATGTAATATCTACTTAGTGTAGATTTCTCTAAGTGAGGTATAAAACTCTTGGTGAGTCTGTGTATTCTTGGTGAATAGGTCAAGTGTTTTTTTTTCTTAGATTAGTGATCTTGGTATCAAGTTCTAAGGGGGAAATACTTGTATAAGGATCCTTGTGATCATTTCTTAGTGAATTTGGCACCTAGTGGTGTAACAGTGAATGTAGGAGGTCTGTTTGTAATAAACACGTAATAATTAGATAATTAATATATTAAATCCAAATTGTTAGGTGAATTTAAATTTTGGTACTACAAAAAAAAATTAGAGCACATATTATAGATGGTAAAAATATATAAATGACAAATTGATTTTCATTTGTAACACATGTTTGCCCAAATAGTAACACAAACTACGGAAGCAAATATATGTTATTATTACAGCAAATGTGTGTTACAATCTTATAAAAAGTTGTTATTTTGCATATATTCATTTGTTTTTATAGAATAAATAGTTTTTAACATAATATAAGAGAAAAATCATGTGTGTTACTATAAGAAAACATATTGATTTTTCATAAATATTTATTTATTTGTATAGAAATAATTATTTTTTATATAATAACACATATAAAATAGTAAAAAAATGTATTAATATATTAATCAATATATATACCTAGATTTAAAGGAATGATGATTAAATTAAAAAATACATACTTATTCTTATAAAAGTACATTGTCTCTTACAGTAACACGTATTTGCCCATATTGTAACACACATTTGCCCATATAGTAATACAAATTGGGGGAACAAATATATGTTACTATTAGAGAAAATGCGTGTTACAATCTTATAAAATAGTAAAAAAATATATTAATATATGAATCAATATACCTAGATTTAAAAAAATGGTGATTATTTAAAAAAACATATACTTATTCTTATAAAAGTACATTTTCTCTTACAGTAACACGTATTTGCCCATATTGTAACACATATTTGCCCATATTGTAATACAAATTGGGGGAGCAAATGTGTGTTACTATTAGAGCAAATGTGTGTTACAATCTTATGAAATGTTGTTCTTTATATATATATATTCATTTATTTTTATATAATAAATAATTTTTCATATAACACAAAAGCAATATGTGTGTTACTATAAGAAAATATATTATTTTCTCATAAGTATTTATGAAAAAAATTATATTTTTTGTAGTAACACACATTTATTATTAGATTGTATGAAAAAATGTTATCTGTACAAAAACAAATGAATATATATAAAGAAAACATTATTTAATCTAACTGTAACACACATTTTACTTATTAGTAACATGAATTTGGCCAAATAGTAACATATCTGGGAGCGAAAAATCTGGAATCATAGTTGCAAATTTTTTATTTTTAAAAGACCAAATTCGACCCGACCCAATTAGGATCTGCGAATTTTTTTAAATTTATCTGTTTCACGGCGTGAAAACGTGAGTGTTTCTCTTACTATACTTACCAAATTAACTTCTCATTCCTTTCAAAAACAAAAGAAAAAAAATTAACTTCTCATTAAAAAATATCGCTAGTGGTATTTTTTGTTATGTATTCTGCTGGAAAGGGTGTATCATTTGTTATGGATTTCGACCATTAAAAAAAAAAGGTCGTTAGTTGTTATTTTGTTTTGATTGATAAAATTATCTTTCAAATCAAACATATTTGGTTAGATAAGATAAATTAAATTATATTATTTAATTTGATGGTTGTTTGGTGGATAAAAACACAAAATTAATAAAAACTCCACAATTAAAATTCAATTTATCTTATAAATGGTAAATAATATTATCTTAGGGAAGAGATATGAGAATAACCTATTATATTTATTATTGTTAAAATGGGAAAATGGTTCATTATTCACTACATTATTGTTTATGACATAGAGGGCAAAGTTATCAATTAAATTTTTTTTTATTAATTCTACCAAAAATTCAAAATGAAATTATCTTACATTACTAATTATCTTAATCTATCAATACAAACATACTATTTAAATCACAAATAACAATTTTTATATTATAATTTTGACTAATCTAATTTGAGTTATTTATATTGTCCATTAAACCAAACGAGGCCCTGTGAATAAAAAATATTAAACAAATTGAAAGAAGGACACTCATATGAAATGTTTCATGGTGTGAAACAAACCATATTAAAATTCGCAAATCTTTAACCGGGTCGGGTCGGATTTGGTCTTTTTAAAAAACAAAAATTGCAACTATGATTCCAAATTTTTTCGCTCCCAGGTATGTTACAATTTAGTCAAATGAATGTTACTAATAGGCAAAATGTGTGTTACAAATAGTTTAAATGTTGTTTTCTTTACATATATTCATTTATTTTTGTAGAAATAACATTTTTCCATACAATCTAATAATAAATGTTTGTTACTATAAAAAATATTAATTTTTTTATAAATATTTATGAGAAAATAATATATTTTGTTATAGTAACAAACATTTTGCTTTTGTGTTATATGAAAAATTATTTATTATATAAAAATAAATAAATATATATATAAAGAAAAATATTTCATAAGATTGTAACACACATTTGCTTTAATAATAACACATATTTTGCTCCCCAATTTGTGTTACAATATGGGCAAATACGTGTTACTGTAAGAGAAAATGTACTTTTATAAGAATAATATGTGTTTAATTTAATCATCATTCTTTTAAATCTGGGTATATTGATTCGTATATTAATACACTGTTTTACTATTTTATATGTATTATTATATAAAAAATAATTATTTCTATACAAATAAATAAATATTTATGAAAAACCAGTATGTTTTCTTATAGTAACACACTTGATTTTCTCTTTTATTATGTTAAAAACTATTTATTTTATAAAAACAAATGAATATATGCAAAATAAAAACTTTTTATATAAGATTGTAACATATATTTGCTCTAATAGTAACATATATTTGCTCCCCAATTTGTGTTACTATATGGGCAAATGTGTGTTACAATATGGGCAAATACGTGTTACTGTAAAAGAAAATGTACTTTTATGAGAATACGTATTTATTTTTTTAATTTAATCACCATTCCTTTAAATCTAGGTATATTAATTGATTCATATATTAATACACATTTTTACTATTTTATGTGTTATTATATAAAAAATAATTATTTCTATACAAATAAATAAATATTTTTGAAAAACCAATATGTTTTCTAATAGTAACACACATGATTTTCTCTTACATTTATGTTAAAAGCTATTTATTCTATAAAAACAAATGAATATATGCAAAATAACAACTTTTTATAAGATTCTATCACACATTTGTTCAAATAGTAACATATATTTGCTCCCCAATTTGTGTTACTATATGGGCTAACATGTGTTACCATAGGATAAAATGTATTTATCTTAAGAACAAATATATACTCCCTCCATCCACGATAAATGGTCCACGTTGCCTTAAATGGTCGTCCACAATAAATGGTCTACTTACCTAAAATGGAAAACTTACAATCATTATTTTCAATTTTTATACACATATACTCACTTTTACACATCACATCAAGTACTTTTTTAATAATTAAATACTAATACACTCACTTTTACACATCAACATCAACTCTTCTTAATAACCGTGAATGGCCAAGGTAGTCCAATTTTCGTGGACGGAGGGAGTAATTTTTTAATTTAATCATCATCCCTTAAAGCTAGATATATTGATTCATGTAATAACACACTTTTTACTATTTTATATGTGTTATTATAAAATAAAATAATTATTTATATACAATACTTATGAAAATGTAGTGTTTTTTTTATAATAACACATATATTATTCTTATATTGATTGAAAAAATGTTATTTCTACAAAAACAAGTGATATATATGTAAAAGATAACATTTGGTCAAATTGTAATATACATTTTGTCTTAATTAAAGACATGCATTTGCCTTAAAAGTAACATACTTGAGAGCGAAAAATCTAGAAATTGTTTTTAGATATTATATTATATAGACACACACGATCTAAAGTTTGTAATACATGCCAAAATATAGAGAAATAAGTACTGAAAATAATGACCATGAGAGGACCTTCAAGTGATGCAAATCTTCCACAATACTGATTTGAAAAATAAGTGACTTTTGGTTGGATGGATCAGAAGCTGAATTTGGAAGTAAAATGCAAATCATTCCAAAAATGACACTTTTAGGGGCAAGAAATGGAAAAGAAGAAATCATTAATCTTAGCTTTAAGGGGGAGCAATTCTGTAGCATTATGGCCTACTACCATTAATTAAGAAAGCGATTAATTATTAATAATAAGTTCTTAAGCGGTTGGTTAAGCTAATTACACTAAGATAGAAAAGTCTCGACCATAATTACCATCTTTATTAATTATGGTCCATATTGTTGAACCCTCAATTTTGTTGTGATTAACACATTAATCATATAGATTGGCCAATTCACATGGCCCCATTTTCCATCATTAGCAGCTTAATCATTATTATTTCTTTCTAATTATCACATGTCATATCCAACTTATATTAATCTTCATCAAAAACTTTCTTTTTGAACAAACATGTTTCTGGTTGGGTTTTAACATAGTACCTTGAATAATGGGATTAGATAAAACTTTACTTACAGTAATACTCATTGTTATCTATTTTCATTTGTTCCAAATAAAATAGGACAATTGATATGTTTAATACGAATCACATGCTCATTGATGAATACAAATTTTTATGTCCACAAAAATATGATAATAATGTAGTAGTGGGACCACTATTATTTTCATAGATTCCTTAAAATTTGCTTATGTGTTATTTTACATTTGAGGTGGACATATAAATTTAGGCCTGATGATGTGCATGTGATCGTTTCTGATATTAAATTTATATTTTCATCTATATTCCTAGTCAATGCATTTTCTCTCCTACATATCTTCCTACTTTGTATTTCCCCCGTCCATAAAATGTGGTCTTGATGTATATAGCACAATTATTGAAAAAAATAGATATGATGTGTAAAAAGTAAAAGTGTCGTAGTCAAATCAAGTATAAAAATATTGTTGGTCCATTTAAAGTGATGAAGGTTTAGAGGGGGTGAGTTGAATAGACCTTCAAAAACAAATTTTAAACTTTTCAAATTGGGATACTAGAACCTTCGAGTACCTGTTCTAAACTTAAAACAATCTACAAGGTTTTTGGACCACAAATGTTACAGCTGTAGACCACAGAGTTTACAATTGTAGGTTTCTTGAAAACTTTTAAATAAAAACCAGGCAACTTGTAGATATTGTCAGAGAGCTTTTTCACACTTAAAAGTGTATTAAAAGACCTCTTTATGTGTGCAGCGGAAAAATGATGTAAGTGTTAATTAAAAACAATGTGAAATGTGGAGTTTACAGCCGAGTGACTAGAGAGTCTATATCTGTAGATTCTAGTTTCTGTGAAAAACAAGCTTTATGCAATCTCAAAGCAATGATGAATATAACAGTATAAAAATAAATAGTATGCAATAAACAGTAAAGATAATTAATTAAACAAGTAAATGAGACAACAATATTTATAGTGGTTCATAGTCTATGAATAAGACCTCCTACATCTACTTTTACACCACTAAGTGTCAAATTCACTAAGAATGGATCACAAAGATCAAAATACAAGTATTTCCCCCTCAGAACTAAATCTCATAAAGATCTCTAATCTAAGAAAAAAAAATACTTAACCTATTTACTCAGAATACATAGACTCATTAAAAGCTTAAATACCTCACCGAGTAATCTTCACTAAATAGATATAACAAAACAAAGTGTGTGAGAGAACAACAACAAATATATGTGATTCTTTCTAAGAAATTCTAACCAAATTATCCTATGAATCACAAAAAAAAAAAAAAAAAGATTTCTAGTAAGATCTCTGAATGTATGTTGGCTGTAGATGAATGCTTGAATTGCTCAGGTTGTTGTTGTTGTTTCCTCTGAATTCCTCCTCTATAGTAGAAGAGGTGTGTCTTATCCGTTAGAAATAAAAAAAATTGAATTCTGGGTAAGACTATTTTTTCTCTCTATAAACCTCCACTTGTGTGAAGTGATCATCTTCCATCACACAGAACAGTACTGGTTGTACTATTTTTTCTTATCCTCAAGTTTGGTTCAGACTTTAAATAATCTTCATTAATCCTTAAGACTTCAATATAAATCCATCCTTAAGTACTCCTTAGTGAGTGCAAATGTTGCTTACAAATTTGAGTTATAAGGGTTTTGATAATATCTTGATTTTTTGAACTTGTACTTAAATCCTCCAACGCTCTTTAAAAGCTGTAGGATCTTCTTTACTCCTGTAGCCTTTACTCATATCTTTAGTTTCCAACTGTAGGATTAACCTTACAGCTGTAAGGTCTTGTCCAACTATAAGTTGATCAACTCTATAGCGGTAGACTTCACTTTCAAACTGCAATATCATCAGTTCTTCAATTTGATTCTGAAATGTTAGTTTATAGAAATATATACCTGTATTTTGCTATCATAAAAAATATACTCAAAATAAGGTTCAAACAATTTTCCCCTATTTTGATGATGGGAAAACTATATATAAGCAAATAAACAAATATGCAATAGCAATATAGTATTGCCAATTAGCAAGCAGTTAAATAGATGAGTAAGATCAACATACAAAGACATAAAAATATAGATGAATAAGCTATATTGAATAACAAGAGTTAGATACATCTTACAGAAAGTAGATAGACTAAAAATTAAAGAGTTTTAGTGTCTAATCTATTCTTCATTGATTATATCCTCCTATGCTTTGGATCTGCCTCTTTCTCTTCTTCATCTGAGCTTTCAAAATCTGGTCTAACAGGCAGGATTCCTTGAGATAAAATCTTTTGATATTTCTTTCATCCTCCTCTATGTATTGAAGCATAATCTTCAATTCATACTCATTTAAGATTTCTTCCTCCTTCTTAGACTTAAATTGCCTTCTAGCTGGTGCTCTCCTACTCATTGCATTCTTTCCTTCAATTAGATAAGCATTATTTCTATTATACAAATTACCACTTTCTTTTAAATCCTTGAACTTCTGGTAATTGTCTTTCTTCAACTTAATCCTTTTCAACATTGTATGCTTGTCTCTTACAAACTCAAACCCTTCCCACAAAATTTCAAATTGAGTTTTTACATCAATCTGAATCTTTTTTATTATCAACATCTTCATTAGGCGTCAGCTACCTCAATGGTTGATCATTTAGGGGCTCTGAAATTACTCCTTGTGCTCTGTTCTCCCTTTTGTGCTTTTGTAGCTCTTTCCCTCTCTTCTCTCATTTGCCTCCTGTAGGTTGATCCTGGATTTGTGTATGATGAGCTTTAAGTGAAGGTTGCTTCATTACAGGCTTAGAGATGAGAAGTCTGATAATTTTTCCTTGATTGTTCTTCCCACTTTCAGTCTGTTCAACAACTCTGGAGGGCAAGTCCTTAGACTTTACGGCTGCAAACTCTTTTTTTTATTAACTTTTGTTGTTCCTCCATGTTCTTTAGTATTTGACCTTCTCTTCTATTCCCTTCATCAAATTCTTTTTCCTACAAACTTTCCCCCTTTTTGAAATCATTAAAATGTGAAGAAATAAGGTTAAGTTTTGATAGAACATCTTCCTTCATAGATTTTGATTCTGAGATCAAGGACTTCACATCTACCCTAAGACCATCAACCTCTGTCTTTAGACCAACATTCTCATTCTTCATTTCAATCACTGAATTCTTCAACTGCATCACATCATTCCCTCTTATGATGAGTTCTTTGCTCAGATCAACATTCTGTTTGATCAAGTTATCCACAACTAGCTTGTGCTTCTTCTGCATTACTTTCTTTTCTTCAATCCCTCTCTCACGGATTTTAGTAACCACATCTTCAACTCATTTCTTTACTCTTGAAGAGATAATTGTATCTGGTACTTTCTCCACCTCCTTCAGGATACAAGATTCAATTCCCTTCAAGATGTCTTTAGAAGCTTGTAGTTTATCCACTACCTCCTTGGGTGTCATCTCTCTCTTCCTCTTCTGAGTTAGCTTCTTGTATGATATTCTTTTAGCCCTTCTCAATTCTCTGGCTTTTAGAGATATGTAACTCTACAACCGTGGAGTCCTCAACTGTAGCTTTCTTCTGAACATAAGTTACAGCCAATTGCATTTTTCCTGATGGAATATCCATTAGATCTTCAATATACTCAATGAATATTCCTTCATCAAATGCTGACAAACTTTGCATAGGTGGAGTTCTCAACTCATTACTGAAAACCTCATCCATTGTATACTTTACAAATGCAGGTTGATTGTATAACTCAATGGCATGAGTTTCAAGGTCATTTCTTTTGTCCATTCCCTCAACTTCAAATGGAGTATCTTCTGCCACATTTTCAGTGTTCAAAGATTCTTGAACAACTGATCCTTGAATAGATTGAGCTACACCCATAGGTGCATCATCATCATCATCATCATTTATAGGAGATCCATCTCTATAGGGTGATTTATCTACATCATCATCTCCATCCTTATCCTCTTCATCTTCATCACCTTTCTCTTTAGGTTGAACAACGGATGCCTCAGGTTGTGTTAACTCTGTAGCACTTGCTCCTGCAGGTTCAATTATAGCTACACTCTCAGCTAGTGTGTTTAGGCCTACTGCATCAACCTCTCGGTGACTTTCTTCACCTATTCTTTGAGCTTCAAACTCTTCATCACTTGAGCTCACTACTTCATAATTTGCTTCTGGAAATTCAGCTGTAGGATTAACTTCATTTCCTATCAGAACATTTAATGCTTGAGCTGCAATTTTTGTGATCTTAATCCTGGGATCAGTCTCAGTCACTATCTCTTTTCCCTTTCTCTTGGTGCTTCTTAATTTTTCAGCAATGAAATCATTCAGAAAGTTTGGTTGTAAGAGTCTCTCGACATTTGAACATCCTATCCAGTCTTCAATCCATAGGAAAAGTTATTCTCCTTCTTTCCTTAGCATCTCAATGCTTTTTCTTACACTCAGCCAGTCTTCAAATTTCTTCTTTTCTTCTAAGAAATCTGTACATTTTTCCTCAAGAACAACAACTTGAGTCTCTTCAACAGGAATAATAGACAGATTTTTCTCTCTAGGAACAATTTCCTTACCATCTCCTCTAACATTTTCAATCATTCCAACTCCTTTATTAGTGGCCTCTTCAATAGACAAGTCTACAGTTGTATACTCATCTATTTCAGCCTCTTCCCTTGTAACCTTCTGAGAATTATATCTTTTAGCTCTCTTTTCTCTATCCATTTCATCCTCAGAATTTTCATCTCTTAAAATCTATCTTTTCACAACTATTTTCTTCTTCTTCTTTTGGGATTCTATAGCTATAGGTTTGACAACTGTAGACTTCTTCTTAGTCTTCTCAACCCATCTCTTCTTCAATCTAGGAGCTAGGGGAGCATCCACAACACCCCTTTGGAAGTTAGCCCTTCCAATAATCCTATGGGTGAGGATTGGTTGACCCTCATACCCATCAAAAAGTTGAAAACCTACTTCTTCAAGAAAGTAGTACAGGAACAAACCAAACCCTTTGTTTTTCCCAAACATAACTACATAATTTTAAATATTTCTAAATAATAATTTTCCATAATCTAATCTATCACCTTTATCAATTGCTATCATCATATCCCACATCAGTCTAGTGCCTACATCATGTGCACCAGTTCTACAAACAATGCATTTATCAATTAACCCATAGAGAAAGACAAACTCCACATCTAGGTTATTTTTCTTGAAGGTTCTCTTTTAGTTCTCTGGAAATGCCTTCCCAATCATGAACTTCTTTCAGTATCTTTTATCCTCATCTGCAAAGTTTAAGTTGCTGTATGATTCTCCTCCTGACTGCAACTTTAGAGCTTTACATTTTATATTCAGCTGTAATATCTCTTCTAGTTCCTTTCAATGTGACCTCAAGTTTTTTTCTCTTAACATCTGCGTTGGCATTCATATAGAAGTCGTATGAAATTTCCAAGTAAAGAAAAGAATGCACCAAAAAGATCAAAACTCCTCCACTGACTCTTATACTAAGATTCAATCTCCACGTACACCAAAAGGAATTTCCAAAGAGAACCCTACAAGCATATCAGAAAAATTAAAATGATCAGGAAAAGATGAACCTTTTGGAGTATCCTCGAAACTTAGTAATGGTAATGGCGGTAAATCAAATACAAGGTTAGTTTATAAAGTGCTGGAGGCAGAGGCAGACGATGCTGGAAGCAGAGACGGATAGTGTTGTCGTTGCCGCTGGAGGCAGAGCCTGTCGAGATGGCGTTGCTGCTGGAGGAAGAACCCATTGCAGATGGCACTGGAGGCGGATGACAACGGTGCTTGCACTGGCGCTGGAGGCGGATGTCAATGGCGGTGGCACTGGCACTAGAGGTGAATGACAATGGCGGTAGCACTTGCGCTTCAGGCTGGCTGTGGGGAGGGCAGAGTTCTTAATCTATTTAGGGTAGTTTTTCTTCAATGCGGGTGCTGTGGTTCTGGATATAGGGCAAAAGAATTTCAATTGTGTTTGTTTCAAAATTTTCCTAAGTATGAGAAATATAACATATGTACGTATTAATTTAATGTTATTTTTTAAAAATTAGATAACATATATATAAGTTATCGAATATGCTATGTTATTAAAAATCACATTGATAACTTTACATAAATAACTAAGAGTAAAATCTGTTATCTAGGTACAAATTGATCTTTACCTAGATAACATATATTGCTTAGATAACTAATATATGAATCATAGATAACAGATTTAGAAATATCTGATAACTCTTCTCTATTATCTATGAGAATATATGTTGTAGCAATAATCCACATGCAGGATTTAATACGGTAATCCTCTACGAGATTTCTCAAGAGGACGTCATCAACCTGGATCACTAGGACACAGTGCCCTAATGCCAATAAATAGACATCACGCGAATGATTTTACCATCCAAAAGACAGCGTGTGTTGAATCTAACAAGATTCTCACCCATGGTAAATTAAAGTAGTGAACAAACGCCCCACACATCTAATATTACACTTAGGGATAAAAATTATAAGAGTCATAGAGACTTCTAGTTCTTCATGATAGTCGGAACAGAGCAACACATCTCATATGTGATCAATTCAATGTGACACAACACACTAGTATAGACTAATAGCCAAGATATGCCACCAACAAGTTCATACTACAACTTAAACCAATATTTATGTCTAGAACTATCTTAGTTGTTTATATCTTATAATGAACCGACAATATGATCTTTTGTGTGACTACAAATCTACCACATTGTCTACATTATAATATAAGTAGGTATGCAAGCAATCATAAAGAATACAATAATATGAAAAACCATTTATTTTAGATAATAAAAAAAATCGAAGATACATGCACAAAAGTCCAACAAAAATTTGCTTTATAATATACACCAATATTTTCTTCTCCTCAAGATAGGAAGAGAGCAGAACTTTCTACTTAGATCCAATGTTTTTAAAATTGAACAAGCTATCGAATCGGACAATGAATTGGTTCAATGGGTCACTGGTCTGACCGGCTGAACCGTTATAAAAAACCGGATGACTCATATATATATTACATAAAAAATTGTAAAATTATAAAATAGATACATATTATTTTTAAATATGTAATAATATATATACACATAAATATCAAACATATCAAAATATTATATATAAATATTAAATATTTAACTATGTTGAATAAGTAATAAAAAAATATCATTGTTATGAATTTCTTTTGTAGTTTCGATATTAATAATTATATATTAATTGAATGGATAATTTGTATTTTATTAGTAATTAAAGTATGAGCAACACTTGCGTAGAAATTTTACTAAAAATAAGGAAAAAGACGACACTGCCCTTTGCATGCATTCACTAATGACTCTCGCTGGGCGCTGGCCCATAACACATTCCTGGCCACTTAACATATTCTCACTGCCATGGTATCAAAATGTCAATGTTTTTTTTTAATTTTATTTTATTTATTATTATTTGAAAGTGGTGATCAACATAAACTCGCCTAATTAATTCATGCAAAGGCAAGTGTTAATTCTTACCAACAATAATTGTTGATGTAATTTTCATAACAACGATTATGTGGCTATAATAACAATGATTACACCAACAATATGCTGAAATAGACGAACATGCGAGGTTTTATGAGTAAGCAAGTAGGTCGTTGTTGGGCGAAGTAGGCAGGTGCGCCGAGTCCAACAGTCTGCCTAGCCGAGTCGGGTGGAGTAGGCAGGTGCACCGAGTCCGGTGGAGGCATCGTGGGGCTGCAGCTAGATATTGGGTTCAAAGGAATTGATTGTACTACTCATACCAACAAGGTGCATCTTCTTTTCTGATGCCCATTGTGAAAGAACTCTAAAGTTAAGTGTGCTTGGCTTGGAGCAATTTCATGATAGGTGACCCCCTGGGAAGTTCTCAGGGTGCGTGCGAGTGAGGACATAAGCACGCTAGAAAAGACCCGTGTTTGTTTGCGAGGACAGTACATCAGTTCTACTCAACGCAGCCGATCATACAATTGGTATCAGAGCACAGGTCACGAGTTTGATCCCCAGTGGAGGCATATGTTGCAGATGTGTTACCTGACAGATGTTGGGGGGGGGATTGTTGGGCGGAGTAGGCAGGTGCGCCGAATCCAACAGTCTGCCTAGCCGAGTCGGGCAGAGTAGGCAGGTGCGCCGAGTCCTGCGGAGGCATTCGAACTCGTGGGGCTGCAGCTAGATATTGGGTTCAAAGGAATTGATTGTACTACTCATACCAACAAGGTGCATCTTCTTTTCTGGTGCCCATTGTGAAAGAACTCTAAAGTTAAGCGTGCTTGGCTTGGAGCAATTTCATGATGGGTGACCCCCTGGGAAGTTCTCAGGGTGCGTGCGAGTGAGGACATAAGCACGTTAGAAAAGACCGGTGTTGGTTTGCGAGGACAGTACATCCGTTCTACTCAAAGCAGCTGATCCTACAGTCGTTTATATAAGCTCGTCGTTCGAGCAGAACTCCGTTAGGGTAAAAATTTTGTATCCCTTTATTCGTATGAATTCAGCTACATTATATAGGAAATACAAGTTGCTGGATCGTCAGCAGCCTGCTTCACTAGAAGCTGCTGAATAGCTACCTGCTTCACTATAAGCTGCTGACTCGTAAGCTGGTGACTCGTCAGAGCGTTCTTCGATTTGGTTCTTTCCTCGTGTTCGATCAATTCTCTTGGACACGTCAATCCGGACTTGATTAATTACTTCCTTAAGCACGCACATCGATTATTTTATTAACAGTTACCCCCTAGCCTGATGTTTGTTTGAATTGTTGGATGAATAACGAGCATCAGGCAATTTGGATCCTTGCAAGATTTCTCCAGTGTAAGGAAGTAGAGTGAGCTTGAATTGATCTGCCTTTCGCTTTGTCGTCTTCTTTGTGCTTGTATTTTCTTGTATTCATGCATAGATGCATGAAGTGTGGCTTCACATGATTCTATAACCGTGTTACCAATACATAGAAGGACGCTACAGACTTCATTAAAAACCTAGCCATAAACCACCCTTGTGGATAAACCGGTCGTAGGGAAAAAGAGTACCGTGCAATCTTTCCAGATACCCGTAGGTTATTTGAATGCCTGTGTTCATTGCTCCATTCGTGCGGGTTGAGTGAACACTGGCTTCTTGTGTTTCTCTATACCTGCAAGTAGATGCATTTGTAGCTTTTCGATCTTTCTAGAGATCCTTTGTGCTTTGTTATTGCTGGAATATTCGATGTATGGTTTCTTGGTGAGTGCTTCCGTTTGATTGCTTTGCGACTTTCGTTGTGGTATCGGGCCCTGCTTGTTTCATACTGATGGATGAAATTTAGCCAGCTGAGATGTCACCATTCACTGCGGTTGAAGGATAAATTACTCTTGCCACTGGTGAATGTGCCCCCAACTGTTTAGGCTTGTTTGCTTTAGCAGCTTTGCTTCCATTTGCGACTTTCTTTATTCTCTTGATCAGGATGCTTTTGATGTTTTTGTTTCGTTGTCGTCGAACATTTTCAAGGAATGAAATGATCGTCCTACCTACCTATTTATATTGCCCGTTCTTTTGGTGGTGCTCGTCTTCACATTCTACTTTTCAGTATTCGCGTAATAACCTTTTAGGTTGTAACGATCCGCACTCTTACGTCAGGGCGCTCAATTGAGATTTTATGCTTTGCTATACATTTGGAGCGTGCACTACGTTGCCGTTGGATGAGCGTTTACATTTCTATCCCGAGCTATTCTGGAGTGTTTAATGTGCTATCCTGTGGAGCGCGCACTACGTCCGTTAGGATGAATATTTTTAAACACTGCCGGCCCATTTGGGGTGGACTTATAATTATCGATCATGCTCAATTCTTGTTTGGGATGTGTTAGGTGTCTGACACCGTAACTTATCCGCTCAAGAAGTGCAAGATGCTTCGCTCTTGTTTTAGGACTTTTATGGTCTCTGACACCATTTATGTCGTTGTACAAGGAGCGTGCCCGGTAAAGGGCGCATTTGACCAAGAAAGCCACTTTCAGGAAATTTCAAGTAGGACTGCAATCCTTCCTGGTTTTCGCTTATCGAAAAAAGATTGTCTTTCTCATTTCATTCACCGTTGACGTAACAAAATGCACATCGTGGCTTCAGAGACCACAACTTCCTTTGCCCAATGCTTGTGATCAGTATGAATTCAAGCTTTTTGCTTCTTGATGACTTTGTGTATCTGTCTGCCCCTTAGTGTAGTTTTGAGGCATCAATGGTTTCGCGCTCGCATACATGTTCATCGAATTGTTCGTCTAAGTGCTTGAGCTGCCTGCTTGAGTCAGACAACCAGCTAACTGCAACTACTTGCTTGAGTCCTGAGCTGCCTGCTTGAGTTAGACAACCCAGCTTGCCTTCTTTGACCTACCTGTCTCCTGATAATTTGTTGTTTTCTCATTGTAGATCAAGGCGTTATAGTTTCCATTCCTCCCGTTTAATACTTTCTGTCAGAGAGTAATGGCTCTTGATACCGGACTGAACAAACGCAAGATGGACCCTGCCATCTAAAATGGTGGTGTTACGGAAGAAGAGAGGAGCTCGAATCTAGGTACCACCGGCGCTTGCGCCTGCCCTGGTTGCTCCTGCTGTTGCACCTGTTGCTCAGAAATGTCCGCCGAGAAAATCAAACGCAACAGAGGAAAGAACTGATGTTTGTCAACATTACTTCACGCTTGCTTCCTGGCCCCCATTCAACTGTTGATTGTGATTTATGATCAGGAGTTGAATGATTTGAAATGTTTATTGTGAATTGCCAACCTGCATTGTTGATAAAGAATAATATAATTTCCTTCAAGAAGGATTATCGCTTCAAGAAGGTGCATTGCCTGTGTAGGCGGATTTATGCCTCTAAGAGGCGCATCACGACATCGTCTATAAAGACGGAATAATCATGCCTCTGGGAGGTGCATCGACAATATGGCGGAATGGACATCGCGAATAAAGACGGAATACTCGAGTCTTTGCCTATAAAGGCGGAATTATCATGCCTCTGGGAGGCGCATCGCCTATATGGGCGGCATCGTCAATATAGGCTAGATATCATTGCCTATAATGACGGGATAGAAAGATCGCGTGAGATTGCTCTCTAACCTTTAAGAAGGCTTGGGCGAGTGATAGAGACTTGCTAGCTCATAGAACTTTTACGCAAGATCTTACCTGTGACTATAAAGACGGAATAGTCGCCTGAAGTATTACTCGGAGGCATTTGGTGGGGGTAGTTCTCTCTCTTGGACAGATGCCTCGAGAATTTTACATGGTGATATATCTGTGACTTCTCTTCCTTAGTGTTTTAGGAAGTGTCGACGATGCTTTGGTTTATATTGAGATTAAGGCCTTTGTCAAAATAATGTTGATGAAGGCTACTTTCCTCGAGATGGATATATCTTCCAGTATTCGCCAGTTCCTCCAAATTGTTTGTGTCAGATATTTCTGATGGAATCAACATATATCTTCTTTGTTGATGTGCTGGCAGCTTGTGATGTGGATGATCACTTTGGAGTGAACAAAGAGATAAATGTGTCATCTACCAAAGCATAGCTTGAGAGGATGAAAACTCTATTTATCTAGAGATAGTTGGAGTTTTCTTCATGAAGTGTGATGACTGGCAATCCTTTGAAAGGAATGCTTAAGGGTGGCTTGCCGTTCCATGCACTTGCTGGTGTAGTATTCAATGTTATGATGATACGCATAATATCTTTGCATGCTAAACCATCGTGCTGGAAGGCATGCGCTTCTTGATTTGTCATCGATTCTTCTATTGGCGTTGCGTGCTTTCAAATAGGCTCGTCGACGTTTACATTTCAATCTGGGTTTGAAATCTTGGCTGAGAAGGCACTCGTTCGGTCGTTCGCCGTTGAGGTGCCTCTCAGGTGCTGATTCTGCCAGGATTGTTGTGTCTTGATTATGTTCAGCTTTTTCTAAGTTTTCTGAATGTTCGACCTCCATTGGTACTACTTTGTCTCGCAAAGTAGCCAACTTTTTGGGTCCCTGTTCACTTCGTACGGGAGAACTTTCAAGAAACATTTCGCATGATTCTGCAACGCAGGAATTTTGCATGTTGTTAATGGCATATAGGGCAGATTATTTTCGCATTTATCTTGTACAAAAGGATAAACTAAAAGTCTCGCCCTTTTGTACAAGACGTATATATATGTGATGAAAACTTCCCCGATATTAGAGTTGATGGATTAGGCGATTCGTGGCCTTCTCGTTGGGGATAATTCTCCGTCATCATAAAATCTTTGCTATTGCCGCAACAAGTCTTGGAATTCATCTGTGTTGTGGTTGATATTCTGATGACATGCGTAGTACTTGTTGTTGTGCTTGTCGATGATTCGTCTATGTAGAGGTGCCATGGAACTACACGTCCCCTCGTCGGATCTTGAGAGAAAATTAGCTTAACGATGAAGTTGGCAAGCGCTTGTCCCTTGATCGCTGATCGGGGTGCGTAGGTTATTCCATATTGGCTAACCTCTAGTGACTATTTCAACAAGCATCCTGCAATGTCCGGTCGATGCAGTATTTGCCTCAGTGGGAATGTTGTCAGTACATCGTCTTCACGTACAGGTGGAGGCTCCGATAGGTAGTGCTCAAATGTTATTTTTCTTTCTTGACATTTTGATTGACCCATTTTACATCCTTTCATTTTTCTATTTTCCTAGATCAGGGCATTGCAATCGTTCGAAGTCAGATTCTCCCTCGTTCAGCTTTATTGTTGAATGGATGCTTCTGGGATAATAGGAAATTGAGACGATGTTGGTGATTATGAGCTTATGTGCCCCTCTAAATTAGTTGATAACTTTGCTTATAGGTCAAACTTTTTATCTGTAGAGGATCTATTGTCGGGAAACTGTTCATGATTCAATCGTCTAGGCGAGAGGACCAGTCTTTCACTTTGAATAGATACTCCAGATATTCATTGCGACCCATTTTCTTTGTGAGGATCTAGTTTCTTCACCATCAGTTGCCTTGACCTATCTTGGATGGGTGATCATTTTGTAATGTTACTCCATGATGAGTTGTGTATTGATTCTTTCATGTTCTTCAATTGCATTTGCTTGAGAAATATGGACCGGAGCATTTGACTTGGAGCTTTGGGCACTTTTCTTGAGCAAGGTTCGCCAGTTGATGCTTTTGAGTGAAGCATGATGCTTCGGATCAGAACTTCCTTCAAATGGATTTGTTTCCGGGTACTAGATCTTCGGCTGGATCTGTGCTGAATAAATTGATGGTGACAATGGGATTTGCAGGGGTGAATTGCCCTCCGGGTGTAGTGACACCTTGGCCAGAAGGTCTTTGATTGATTTCTTCATTGACAACAAGATTGTATCCGAAGTCTCTCTGCTAGGACGTGGAGGCCGTTCCTCTCGCTTAAAGCGAGAGGAGCCGGACACTCGGTCGCTTGGGTGTGACTTCGTTGGAATCTTAGCTGTCTTTTGAACACCTTCAGGGCCTAACCTTTCCGTCGCGGGCCAACACAACCATTCTCGTACTGACGGTTGCCTTCCTTGATCTGCTTCTTGCATTAGACTTGGAGGACGAGAAGTTGACACGGGCTGCCCGTGTGACTTGTTATCTTGTCGCTCTGGCAATCTACTTTGCGGGGTGTTATGACTGGATTCATCCACCATATTCCACGTTCGTCTACCCTGTGGTCCTAATCGATCTGTGATTTCTTGCTTCCCTCGCTCTTCTCGTCTTCTCTGTTACTCGCTATCAGCTTCAGTCTCGGGTTGACGCTAAACAGTCCGTTCACGAATGGGTTCTAGTTCAGGTCGCATCCCAGAAGGATCAGCGGTTCCTTGTTGTTGTTGTTGCTGTAATACCCTGCAAAGGGCCATCATACGGGACTCTGTAAGAATGGAAGCAATTCAGATAACTCTTGCATATAGTTTTATCCCACTTGGGCTGTTGGGACTCCAGTATGTTCTCCAACTGTTGCTTATTTGTTATAGCATTATGGATCGCTGTTGAATGCTCTGATGCATGTGCTCTCTGGGTTGGATGATTATTATTCCTCTCATAAGATGTTACACAAGGTTGAGATACTTCACGAGATACTTTATCTAATGTTAGCTGCTTTCTGGTGAGAATGCGAGCAGGTGAGCAAGTGGTGTAATTTCTTCTTTAGGATGCGAACAGCTGGGTCTTCTTCAAGCGAACGACTCCGAGGATTTCTTTAAACGAACATGTGATCAGCTAGTGTAATTCTTTCGAGGGCAAGATCGCTATTTTTTTTCTTTTTTTCTTGGATTCTTCCAGTTGCGAGCGAAGGTCTTCAGGGATGGTTGACAATTCTTCTGGATATACATCAATTTCTTTGTAAGCAAGTATATATTCTTCGGCTTGCAACTGAAATTAATTTTCAAGGCCGCCAATTTTCTGCACTTCTTGGACTGTGATTGATCTTCGTAGTCAGGACTTCACTTCTTAAATTTAATTGCTTTAGCAAGCAATTCTTCTTTTCTTGTTCCATCACTTGAATTAATTGCTTTAGTAAGCAATTCTTCTTCTCGTTGCAAATTTAATTACTTTAAAAAGTAATTGTTTCCGATGGGAGTATAATTACTTGAAAATGTAATTGTTTCCGCTGGGAGTATAATTACTTGAAGAAGTAATTGTTTCCGCAGAGAATTTAATTACTCTAAGAAATAATCGTTTCCGCAGGGAGTATAATTACTTGAAGTAATTTTTCTTCTCTTATAGCCCAACCTTTACATAAAACTTCACAGGGCCTCTCATTCTTATTGCCATTTATATCCATAAAATGTCTTCTCAGCAATCTGATTGTTTGGGCCAAGTAATTATATTTTGGGCCCATTAGAATAGTGAATAAGACGGTTTTCTCCAATGGATAAATAAGCCTGCTTTTTTTTTAATTAGTTCCACTAATGAAGTAGTGGGTGAGTGGCCCTTCAATCATGCAGCCAGGATATAAAAATAATTCTTGTTCAGCAATCGGCAACGTATGAGCAGCTTTTCTTTAGAAAAACATCAGTGTGATAAACTCGAATTGCACAAATATTCATAGGTGGCTTGCACAAAGTGTCTGTATTGCGAGCAGGGCCGACCAACAATGCGTGAAAATGGATTTCTGGGCGCGAACGACTTGTACTGGTGAACATTTTCAGTCGCGAGCACCTGGTGAAGCGAGCAGCTGTGCCGACGAACAACCATTATGGAGCGAGCAGCCCGCGCGGCGAGCAGCCTTGTGTCGAGAAGCCTGCGCGGCGAGCAGCCTTGTGTCGAGAAGCCTGCGCGGCGAACACTCTCGTAAACAACTTCATGATGACTAGAATAACTTAGGAGGCGAACAGGTATATGGACCAACAACTCCTTACACGTCTCGAGCAAACAGCTCCTGGAGGCGAGCATCCCACCTAGGCGAAGAGGTCGTTAGAGCGAGCAGGCCATTGGGAAGCGAGCAGTCCGCGTGGCGAGCAGCCCGCGCGCGGCGAGTAGGTTGCATGGAGAGCATCTCATCTGGGTGATCAGGTGTGCTTCGGCGGCGAACAGCTCTCGCGGCGAGCCGGTCCGTGCGCGAGCAACTCCGCAGGTAAGCAGCCCCGAAGGCGTGCATCCCCGCAGGCGAGTAGCTCCGCAGTCGTGCAGCTCTGTTGCGGCGACCAGCTCCCTTCGACGACGGCGAACAACTTCTTGCGGGTTCGTCCTCTTGGCGACAAACAGCTAGTGCATGATCAACCACCTTGGGCGAGCGGCCCGTTTTGGCTTTAGGCGAGCAGCCAACTATGGGCTGTTGTATGAGATGGTATGTAAATAACACAGGACAGAAACTACAATTTTAAAAAACACTGGAAAACAGGACACAGAAAAATTAAACCGAGTCAAGGTGGAACCTTTGCCCGCAAGATGAAATACGCTCTGGCTAGTGCTCACAGGATACACGTATTCGTCCCCTAAGGTAAAACAGTTTACGTCTCTATGATAGCAGCACCGCTAAACACAAAGGAAAGACGAACTTTTGAAGTGTACGAACTGAACAAACTACTATGCTTAGAAAAGAGAAGAGAGAGAGAGGACTCGAGATACTAATTTTCGTAAAAAAAAATTTAGTATGCAGGATTCTCCTATTTATAGATGCGAAAAAGGACTCAGTTGGGATTAATCTGAAGATACGTAAGAGATATTCCCACGATCTTAGTGGGCAGTTCTGACTACATATAATACGGAACCGACTCAATGAATCTGGACTACTCTGGAACCTTCCAGAAGACAATATGACGGTCCATATCATATATCGCAAGGATCAATGACGTGGCAGTGACACAGTATTAAACTTATCAGGAATTTAAATATTTAAATTTTGAGTCAGATACACTAACTCATTCGGATTGATGACGTGGAGCATCCAACGATTCAGATTAAATTCGTTCGGATTGAGCTTCTTCGGATCACTGACGTAGACGATCCACAGAGGTATTCTGGGTCACCAATTGGGTCGACCCATTTCACATTTTTTGGTCTCTAAAAAGATATAGAGAGTGGGCCAAAGGCCCAAAGACCACCCAAAGACCAATTGCCAAGATCCAAGTCCACGGACCGGCTCGGCGTGTTATGGGAGAGTCTCCCTTAGCCTATTTTGAATACCATCATGAAACTCCTATATATATACTATGAATTTTCTCATAGTTTTTCCAATGTGGGATAGTTAAAAATTCCTTATTTTAACTTATTCCTACACCTAGAGCTGTCAAAACGGGCCCGGCCCGATGGGCCAGCCCGAAAAACCCGGCCTAAAGGACAGGACGGGCCCAAAATATAATGGCCCGAAAAGAACCGGGCCTATTTGGCCCGGCCCAGTAGGCCTGTCGGGCCGTTCGGGCTCGGGCTGGGCCGGCCCGGTGGCCCATGGCTGGCCCGGTAGAATTTTTTTTTTATTTTTTTTATTTTAAAATTGGGGATTACTTTGTTGTAGTTAAGTATTTGCTATTTGTGCTAAGAGGATTCTGATGTAGTTTAGAATATGAGTTGTAGTATAAGTGATAATTATAAATTATGAGGCAATTAATATGCATATTTTTTGGTAATATATATGTTCATTAATAATATTTTCATGTGTTGACTTCCATTGAAATTTACTCAAAAGATATTTTTAATTAAAAAATATGATCTCAATTTATTAGTTAATTAATTTATAATATTAAAAATATGAATAGGTAAGATTGAAAATACTTTATTTAGAATCTTGATAATGTTACTTTATTTAATTAGAAATTCCTATTTTGTTAGTATGAATTATTATTCAAACTTATTAGAGGAATGTTGAATTAGTTGTTTAATATATTTTTTTTTATGAATTTGCATTTATAAATGATTGTTAGAAAATTATTGTTTGAATTTATTTTTGTGAATTATAGGTTATTAAAGTTTGTTGAATTATTTTTGTTTAAGTATTACTATATAGAAATTTGAGTTTTATTTTAATCATTAAATTATTTTTGACAAATTAAATAAATTTTTAGACTATTTGAATAGATTTGTATACAAAATGACCAATTAATAAGATATATATATAGAAATTAAATATAATGGTAATATATTAAAAATTAAAAATATTAAAAAAATCGGGCCGATTTGGCCCGGTAGCCCGGTGGCCCGTCTTGGGCCAGGACGGGCTTGAAAATAAGTGGCCCGATAGGAACCGGGCCAGGCCCGACCCGGCCCAAAAAAACACAATGGCCCGGTGGGCCGGTACCGGGCCGGCCCGGCCCGGCCCGGCCCACTTGACACCTCTACCTACACCCTACAACTCCACACTTGTATTAATACCTTCACTTTAGGAATTAATTTCTCAATCACCGTAATTCAATTTTGAGAACGAAAAATACTGTGATTATCTACTCCACGAGTAGAACGCATCGACTACACATAGTCACATGGAAATTACCATTGTGCCCTCCATTAAATTGGTCCAACTAGAGCATTAAAACTCAATTTTCAAAACCAATTCCAACAATCCCCCACATGAGTGGAAATCGCACCTACAACAATGCAGACACATAGTTCAGTTCATGTGAAACTTTATTGCTTCCGGATAAGTGGTTTGTGGCCTTGAACTTTCCGTAGTCTTACACCATCGAGTACACCGGCAGCTTAGTGGACGGAGTGCCTTGAACTAGTCCTCCTTAGTGTATACCGAATCAACGATGCAGACACAACTCAGTTTCGACTTCGTTTGTTCTCACGTTTTTGTCCATTTTGGCCATGGACGCCCTTTGTATTCATAAATGTTTGGTCGAAGCGGCCCTCACTTCTCATTTATATAGGTGATCTCCATTTGAGTATCCCGTCATACTCATTCAATTTGGAATCATTAAAAGTTTCAAAACTTAACCTTTACCACATGTTATGGGTCTCAACACTTGATATCGTGCTGTCAGGAATGGTCATATTTCTCAAGTGTTTTCTTTACAACCTTCACAGTTTTGTTTTCCCATTGAACCAAGTTCTTGGAATCTCCAGTCATCATGGTTGGGTTACCACTGTGTTAGTTCTGTTTGTGGGTTTCAGACCCATTCCTTCTATCAGCTTGTTCATTTGATCTCGGTTTATACTCTTTGTGAGTGGATCCGCAATATTATCCTTTGACTTCACATAGTCAATGGATATAACATCAGTTGAGATCAAATGTCTAACAGAATTGTGTCTACGACGTATGTGTCTAGACTTTC
>JAPKLY010000161.1:393923-469341 GCA_026898435.1 Prunella vulgaris | reverse complement strand
TTTAGTGTTCAGTTTTTTCTTTCCGCAACACCATTTGATTGAGGTGAGTATGGTGCTGTTGTTTGATGTATAATGCCTGTTTCAGCACACAACTGTTCAAACGGAGCAACGTACTCTCCACCTCTATCACTGCGAATTGCTTTGATTTTTGTGCTCAATTGATTCTCTACTTCATTTTTATATAGTTTGAAAGCTTCTATCGCTTCATCTTTGCTTCACAGTAAGTATACATATGAGAATCTAGTACAATCGTCAATAAAGGTAATAAAATACCTTTTTCCACCTCTAGTTTGCACAAATTTTAAGTCACATACATCCGTGTGAATTAAATCTAGAGGAGATGTGCTCCTTTCAACTGATTTAAATGGTAATTTTACCATTTTAGCCTCGATACAAATTTCGCATCTTTTGGATGTATTAACATTGATAAAGTTAAGTAAATCTAAATTTACTAAACGCTTTATGGAATTTAAATTAACATGTCCTAATTTACAATGCCATAAAGAGGAACACTCAGCGATATAAACGGAAGTAGATGCATTTTCATTCATTGAAATTGTGCCTTTACGGCTTACAACCATAGCTGACATTTTGAACAACTCTTTGTCGAGATATCCTCGACCAAGGAACTGCCCAAACTTGCTAAGTATGACTTTGTCAGACTCGAATACAATTTTGAATTGATGACTAACTAGCAGCGAGCCTGAAATCAGATTTCTTCGGATGTCTTGGACATGTAGCACATCCTTCAGCTTGAGTTCTTTTCCTGAGGTGAGCTTCAGAATAACTTCACCTGTACCAGCCACTTCAGACGAGGCTTGGTTTCCCATGAACAGTTTTCTCCCCTCTGCAGCAGAATAAGTGGAGAAGGCTTCTTGTTTAGAACATACGTGGCAGGTGGCTCCTGTGTCCACATACCATGATTTTGGATTGCCTGTCAGATTGGCTTCAGACGCCATGCATGACAAATCCATGTCTGTGACCCCAGTTAGGTTCACATTAGGCTTTCCTTTCTCTTTGTCTTCTTTCTTGGGAGCATGACATTCATTAGCCCTATGATTGGGCTTTCCACAGTTGTAGCAGTTCCCAGTAAACTGCTTCTTGGCATTAGGGGCTGCATTCTTCCCCTTTTTCTTGTCATTGGGCCTATTTCTCTTCTTTGATGGACCTCCCTTTTCCAATTGATTTACTTTGGCCTCAACAGGGGTGAACTTTCCATCCTTCTTCCGATTGTCCTCTTCAATTCTGAGACGAACAACCAACTCTTCAACAGTCATTTCCTTTCTCTTGTGTTTGAGATAGGACTTGAACTCCTTCCATGAGGAGGGCAGCTTTTCAATCACAGTAGCTACCAAAAATGATTCTGGTAGAACCATACCTTCTGCAGCAATGTTATGGAAAACAATCTGCAGTTTTTGGACTTACTCAACGACAGACTTATTGTCCTCCATCTTGAAGTCGTAGAGAGACGCTACCACGAACTTCTTAGTTCCAGCGTCCTCAGTTTTGTACTTAGTCTCCAGAGCAGTCCACAACTGTCTGGCTGTCGGTATTTCACAGAATACCTCGTACAGATCGTTAACTAATCCTCCAAGGATATAGTTACGGCACAGGTAGTCACCATCAGTCCAAGTATTGTAGGCAACTCTCAGATTAAAGTCAGTTTCATCCTTTGAAACCATAGGACATTCCTCAACCAGGAATTTTGCCACTGACAGTGTGGTGAGATAGAAGTGCATCTTCTTCTGCCACCTTTTAAAGTCAGTACCCAAAAAAATTTCGGGTTTCTCTCCATGTACCATAACAGGCCTTACAGGCACTGGTTCAGTGGAGAGACTTACTGATGGCCCCGCAGGGACAACAGGAACAGTACCAACGTATATGGAAGATGAACCACCAGCATGTGTGGTTGGAGTTTTCGCAGCAGCAGTAGTATCAACAGGATGATCTCCATTAGAGTTTGGAGTATCCTGAGGAACCACGAATTTTCCAGTATCAGTCATCATAGTAGTTATTTAGTGAGATAGTATTTTGTCTTGCGATTGTTGTATGAGATGGTATGTAAATAACACAGGACAGAAACTACAATTTTAGAAAACACAGGAAAACAGGACATAGAAAAATTAAACCGAGTCAAGGTGGAACCTTTGCCCGCAAGATGAAATACGCCCTGGCTAGTGCTCACAGGATAACCGTATTCGTCCCCAAAGGTAAAACGGTTTACGTCTCTATTATAGCAGCACCGCTAAACACAGAGGAAAGACGAACTTTCGAAGTGTATGAACTGAACAAACTACTATGCTTAAAAAAGAGAAGAGAGAGAGAGGACTCGAGATACTGATTTTCGTAAAAAAAATTATTATGCAGGACTCTCCTATTTATAGATGAGAAAAATGACTCAGTTGGGATTAATCTGAAGATACGTAGGAGATATTCCCACGATCTTAGTGGACAGTTCTGACTACATATAATACGGAACCGACTTAATGAATCTGGACTGCTCTGGAACCTTTCAGAAGACAATCCGGCTGTCCATATAATTTTAGAAGACAATCCGACGGTCCATATCATAGATCGCAAGGATCAATGACATGGCGATTCAGATTAAATTCGTTCGGATTGAGCTTCTTCGGATCGCTGACGTAGACGATCCACAGAGGTATTCCGGGTCACCAATTGGGTCGACCCATTTCACATTTTTGGGTCTCTAAAAAGATATAGAGAGTGGGCCAAAGGCCCAAAGACCACCCAAAGACCAATTGCCAAGATCCAAGTCCACGAACCGGATCGGCTCGGTGCGGCCGGCCGGCCGGCCGTCCGGACGGATGGCGGCGGTGCACGCGCGTGTGCGCGCGTAGCTTATGGGAGAGTCTCCCTTAGCCTATTTTGAATACCATCATGAAACTCCTATATATATACTATGAATTTTCTCATAGTTTTTCCAATGTGAGATAGTTAAAAATTCCTTATTTTAACTTATTCACACACCCTACAACTCCACACTTGTATTAATACCTTCACTTTAGGAACTAATTTCTCACTCACCGTAATTCGGTTTTGAGAACGAAATATACTGTGACGATCTACTCCGCGAGTAGAACGCATTTACTACACATAGTCTCATGGAAATTACCATTTTGCCCTCCATTAAATTGGTCTAACTTGAGCTTTAAAACTCAATTTTCAAAACCAATTTCAACATGGGCTATGGCGAACAGCTCCCTATAGGCGACCAACTCCCTTCCCTTTGTTGTCGAGGGATGGCAATTCGGCGAACAACTTCTTATTAGTTTAGGCGAACAACTGCTTTAGTAAAATAATACAATAGGCGGCGAGCAGCTGATGTGCGGTGAACAATCCTATTATGCTTTGTAATTAAGAATCCTTGCTCTAATCTGAAAGACACGTGTCACATGTACAAGGGAGGTGGTATAAGCAGGTGGCACCTCCTGCTTGCAAATAATTTTCAAATCGACCTAGAGGCTTACCGGTAATGCCCGTCGTGGCTCCTTCTTTGCGACAGCGACAACGAAACTTCAGATAATGGCGAAATCAAGCAATTTCGGGTGTAAACCATGGATCGGGACTTCGATTGATGGTTTCTCTATATGAAACGGAACAAGGGGACTGATTCCTGGCGGGACTCATGGCGATTTCTGACTTCAATACTTCAGTGATGACGCATATCGTGCGATTCCCGGTGAAGGTGGCATTACTTCAACCTGCCGTCAGTGAAGCATGGAGGCAGCGGGTTTTTGGTCGGCGTGCGAAGGCGGTGGTGCTGCTCCAGTCGACTGCCGTGGGCGGCGTGCGGAATCTGTTGTATCTATATGAATTGAATTGGCTGGCTTGTCTCTGAATCCGATGCCTGATTGCATTCATTCTCGAGAAATTATTTCTCGATTTTTTTTTAAATTATCAACGCCTCCTTCAGTCATGCATCAGGAACCATCAGCATCTCGCCGGCGACAATTTCAGTTTATCTTTTGAAATCCTTTAGCCTTGTATAATCTTGAAATCGAAGATTGAATAGCCCTTACTCTAGCGCCAAACTGTTGATGTAATTTTCATAACAGCGATTATGTGGCTATAAAATCAATGATTACACCAACAATATACTGAAATAGATGAACATGCGAGGTTTTATGAGTAAGCAGGTAGGTCGTTGATACAAGCTCGTCGTTCGAGCAGAACACCGTTAGGGTAAAAATTTTGTATCCCTTTATTCGTATGAATTCGGGTACATTATATAGGAAATACAAGTTGTTGGATCGTCACCAGCCTGCTTCATCATAAGCTGCTGGTCAGCAGCCTACTTCACTAGAAGCTGCTGAACAGCTACCTACTTCACTATAAGTTGCTGACTCGTCACCAGCTTAACAACTGGTGACTCGTCAGAGCGTTCTTTGATCTGGTTCTTTCCTCGTGTTCGATCAATTCTCTTAGACACGTCAATACGGACTTGATTAATTACTTCTTTAAGCACGTACGTCGATTATTTTATTAACAGTAATGCTATCCTCTTTCTTTCTTTCTTTTTTTTTTGTTTAAAATTTATTTTATTTTTTATTTATTTGAAGGTGGAATATTGATTTCATAAAATTCAAGTAATATTATGTTACAAATTTAAAAATTCGCTCTCAGACTATGTTACTATATAGATAAAAATGTGTTACTAAAAGGCAAAATATGTGTTACAAATCCTTAAAAAAAAAAAAATTGTACTTTTAAAGTAACTATAAAGATAATATGTAGTTTTGCAAAAATAAAATATATGTTACTTAATTTCTTTTTTATTCTTTTTATTAATTTATGTTTATAATTGTTGGGGTTATACTAGAAAGTATGCTTTTACTTTGTATAACTAAACTGAATCTTTGAGCTTTATCTGAAATAAATCTTTTATCACTGTGTTTTAAATAATATGAATGTTATTTATTTATTGCAATCCGTTCAAATAATGGTACAAGTTACACTATAGATAAATGTGGTGATCCCCGGATAACTTACAGCAAGATCACATTATCAGTTTCTTGTAACAAGTACTAAATTCACAACCTAGATGGGATTTGAACACCCCATTGGTAAACGGTTGATGTGTAGATCCCAGATTGGCTTATCTTGACCAAGGGATTGCACTAGTGTATGATGATGCATTGAAGAGGACCTACAGAGAGGTAATTCTTTAGTACTGATTTATGGGATGAAGAATTAGACCTCAGTGGCCGTTTATTTCTAAACCTCTGTCCCTTAAATATGACTGTGTGATCCGTGCGTGGCACTTTATTTTGTTATGGGTAGAGAGTCAACAAGACTCAATACTTTGCATCTTGGGTGACGCCATTGAGAACATGACAGTTGCTAAGATTTAATACAGAGGAACGTGTGCTTGGAGAGTCTTGCATGATTAGTCCCCTTGGTGGGCCCTAAAAGTTTGTCATACTAAATCTTGCAAGTGGAATTTGTTTCCGGTATGATGATAAAGAAGAGTTGTCCTTACTTCAAGGTTAAGATGTTAAATTAATTAAAGCGTTCAGTGGCTTGATTAATTAACGGACAAGAGAATCTTAAACACGGTAAATAATGACCGGAAGCTATATGATTGTAATATGGGTTAAGATGGATAGTGCAACATTAATCGTATAGTCGAGTGAGATTAATGTTAATGGGTTGAATGACATTGGGCTCAATGTTAGAATTCAAGGCCCATTAGGAGGTCCAATCTTAATTCTCCTAAAGGGCCCTCAAGTAGCCCAATTAAATGTCCAACAATGAACAAGATGATTGACACGTGTTTTATAACACTTACTTCCCAAGTGTAAGAAATTCGTGTAATAAAGGTAAGTGCCCGGTTAAATTATCAATCACATGGGATCAGTGGCTAATGTAGCCCTAGAACTATATGTCGGCACTCGATTGTAGTGTAAACGATCTTGTTCCCCAATTAAACTAAATGCAAAAATTAAAATAACAATAATTAACTAGAACAAAGAAATTAAACTAGAACTAACAAATTCACTAAACAAGACACTAAAATAGCAAACAAGTAGACAAATCAACAAGACAACAAATACGAGAAAAGTGTGTTCGGGTGTTCTTCATTACGGGGTAATCAATTAATTATTTGACAAGTTCATTTATCCCTTTTGTCGGTCAAAGACAGGAGCAATCACGATTAATACACATTAAACCGTACTGGATAAGCCTAGGATTAACGCGTCAATTAAGCATGCGAATTGTTATAGGAATAGTTCACCGTTTCCCACCCGGGTAATCACACAAGGCTAAGAAAAATCCTAGTGTGCTTTTCCACTCGTATACTAAGGTGCCCCACCTTTGGTCCCCTCACTAATCACCTAAAGGTTAATTCAAGTAATTAATGTAGATTAATGAATTTTCTAATGAAAATTACCCAACTCTCGTTGCGATAATCCAATATTAACTCAAATCACAAAATCGAACTTACACTCATATGAACTAAACGTGCCTATTCAACTCTCGTTGCAACAAACAATCTACCCATATGAATTAAAAGAGCCCAACAAGCAATTGATCAAACGAACCTCATTAAACTAATCATTCAACCTCCAATTAGAATAAATTCACAAAATCATACTACTAACTAATCACCCACATAATTCAAAATACCCAAACACATAAAACCTAGCCAACAGTCAACATAACAAGCAAACCCATAACAAATAAAAGACAACAAATTACAACCATTAAAATAGCAAAAGTAAATAAAGGGTAGAAGTCACCTAAATAGGAGTTCAAACAAGATCAATCTTCAACAACATCTGAATTTCAACAAAAACTGACTAAGAAAACATTAAACCTAGCTAATATGTGTTGAGTGTGTGAGGAGAAATTAACATTAAACCTAGCTAATATGTGTCGAGTGTGTGAGGATAGAATTTCTCCCCAGAGGGAGAGTAGGCGTGTCACTCTTTCAAAAATGAGGCTGCTGCTCTTTTATATCCCCTTCCATAAGAATGAGTTTCCTAACATTTATATGTAAATGAGATGCTGGGCCTTGAGTTAAAAAGCCCAAAATAAATTTCTGAATTTTCAACGAGCACGGTTTATGTGGAAGGTTGGCACCGGCAGTGCGGATTATCACAAATCGTGCGAATTACTTCGACATGCCCAACACGGTTTCTTCACAAGTTTGGCACTGGCAGTGCGAATTATCGCAAATCGTGCGAATTACTTCGACATGCCAAGCATTGTTTCTTCACAAGTTCGGCACTGGCAGTGCGAAGTTAAGCACGATTTCTTCAAAGAGTAAAAACGTTTTACCTTTTTTTAGCAACTCTTTAAAACGTCTTCTTCCTCCTCTTTGAATGGACTCAGATGGTGGCTCGGTTGAGAGTGACGGAGAAATTCCGGCAACAACCTTCTTTTCCAGCGACGGTAGGAACAGGAGCGTGGAGTTCTTTCCGGCGTCGAACCAAGAACAGGGGTGGTGGCGCTGTTGTTCGCAATTCCGGCGAGTGAGCTTTAAACATTGGCGGTGGTTGAAATTCCATGGATTCCGGCTGTGGTGAAGCTTCTAATTTCCGGTGGATGGATTGTTTTCTGGTAATTTGGGCGTGAAGAACTTCATCTCCGGCCATGGCTGCTTCTTCGATTTAGAACAGTGGCTAGGATAGGAAAGCTTTGACCGCTGTTGAAGACGTCGTCAGTTGCTCCGGCGAGATTGAGAGCAGGGGCGAGAGGATTTGGGTTGTTGGCGAATGCGGCTGTGATTTCAGTTTCCTCCGGCGAATGTGAGGCTTCTGGCAGCGCTCTGCTTTTCTCTCTCTCTCTTTCTTCAATTTCCGGCGAAAAGCTCATGCGGTGGTTGAGGTTTTTGAGCAGTGAAAATGGTGGCTTTCCAATTCAATTAATTCCTTAAAAAGGAAAGGTGGATGCTGCAAGTAGTTTTGGCAATTTGTGAAGGAAATGAGGCCATGTATCTCTGCCTTTAATTCTTAGTCAAACTTGTACACCTGCAATATTTTCTCAAATGAATTACAATGGATTAGCAAATTAAATGGGCTTTCAACTTAAGTAAAGAAATTAATGGAATGGCCCAAACTAATAAATTGTTAATCTAAATAATTCACTCCTCAATTTTTATTGTTGGACTCAAGAAATAATTTTACATTTAATTCATTAATCCAACTCAATTTTTCTAAAAATTATTAAATAATTAAATTTTCTCAATTAAGCTCAATTAATCCAAATAATGTAACAAAATGCATGAAATCCTATAAAATTATGCAATTAAATCACAAAAATTTTGTGCCCAAATTAATTGTATAATTTTTGAAAATTCTATATATTAAATTAATGAGAGATTTTATGAAAAATAGATATGTATCTTGAATACAAGAATACCTAATAAAATGAAGATCTCATTGAATTAAAATATGGAGCAATAATTTTTGAAAATTCTATATATTAAATCAATGAGAGATTTTATGAAAAATAGATATGTATCTTGGATACAAGAATATCTGATAAAATCAAGAACTCATTGAATTAAAATATGGAGCAATAATTTTCAAAAATTCTTGTATGATTAAGAATATCAAGAATTGAACATTTAATATTCAAGATTATCAAGATTAGAATATTTGATATTCATGATAATCAAGATTTGAAATATTAGATATTAAAGATATTCAAGATCTTGTATTCTCATTATAAATATGAGATGATACAAGACTTCATATAGATTATTTCTTGATAATAATTTTCAAAAATTAAGAGAATTATTGGGCAACAAAATTATTCTTTTTCCTTGTGTTCAAATTATTCGTGTGGCCTCCCACCAGGTGTACGAATAAAGACAAGGGAATACTTGAGAAGACTTTTGGGTTTATCAAGTTGGAGATCTCAAGAAGGACGCCTTTGATCTCAATAAATTTGTGAAAGAGATAGGTCTCAAGAAGGACGCCTTCGATCTCAATCAATACTACTCAGCTCTAAGACATCTCAAGAGGACGTCTTTTGTCTAAAAAACTGTCTTTTCTCCAAGATGTATAATTCACTAAATCCCTTAGTTCCGCATGTTTAGGGCTTTACGTGATATTATATGTTCATATGTTTTGCATGCAAAACCTTTTGTTGGGTATACAATCATTTGATTTAATTATGTTTAAATCATCATATTAATTGTAGGCTTAAATTTGTATTTAGCGTAAATTCCGAGTAGATCCGCGTATAATTCCCCAACAACTGGTATCAGAGCCGGTTTTGGGCTCTATACGTTAAATTGTAATTTAAGTGTTTTAATATTAAATTTGAAATTTGGATAGTAGAATTGCTAGATCTTTTTTGCAGGTATCCAATTGTCATGGTATTTAATATTTATTTATGCATGCATGTATGATGATGCGGTTTTAAAATTCGATTCGTTCGGATCATTTTTCCCGTGAGAAAATTCACGGGTAGACTAGAATATTTTTTTGTAATAGACTAGTCTAGACGATATGTTTATTTATTTTTCGTAAATAAATTATAACCGATATCGAAGACGAAGAACGGGGATATTAAAGCCCGGAGACAAAGTTGATGAATTTTTGTTGCGGTCGAGTGAGAGCTTAATCGAGACAGACGATAAAGCTTGAAGACGAACGGTGATTACGATATCTCATAGTCAAAACGAGAAATTAAACCATGACAATTGGATATAACGTGCCAATTTGTTTAATTTGTTTTGATGCATACTTTATTTATTTAATTTGATTAAATATTTGATTGCATGAATATCGTGATGAAAAATCTCAACTCCAAAAATTACTAAGTATGTTTTAAATATACTTCGGTATTTTATTCTAGATAATAAAATTGAATTATTTATCCTCCATGATTTATTTGTTTGTGAAGTCTTTTGGCTACGCATTGGCAAGCGCTTTTCTCCCTGTCGGATAGGCCAAAAGATAAGTTCACATGAACAAATTCCCAAAAGGATGATTGTGGATTATTATTAGTGGCGGTATTGACCCTCCCATCGAGTGACTTATTCAAAACGAAGTAATAATCTTGTATTTAATCATGGTTAATACTTAGGTATAAAATTGACATTTTATTACTCCCCATCGGAGTCCCTACCGATTTTATATGGTCAAGTGGGAGCCGACTATTAATTTTTGAAATTAAAAGTTTGTAAATGTTCTTGTTTGTAACTTGCTTAAATGTGTTTGCATAAACGTCCACACTCATCGTGGCTTATGTGAACGGTTTTAAGATATCGGCCGATTTATGCTATATATATATTTTTTGAGATTTTAATATAAAGCATGATCAAAATTATGTGATAATCTTTGTGAATCGATGTATGTATTGATGCAATGCATGTTTTATTTCAGTTCAGCATGTCGTCTCCTTTTAATCCACTGTTTACAATACTTAAAGATAACAAATTGGAAGGTGAAAACTATGTTGATTGGAAATGTCACTTATTTATTGTCCTAACTGCACAACAACACAAATGGGTTCTTGACACACCAAAGCCCCCTACGCCTACGGATGATGCGGATGACGCCGAAAGGGAATATCATAGGGAGTGATAAAATCCGATGAAATGGCTAGGTGTACCATCTTGGCTTCAATGTCAGATGTGTTGCAACACCAACACCAAGACATGGAATCCGCTTCTGATATGATGCTAAACCTTAAGGAGATGTTCGCTCATCAGAATCGTACGGCTAGGCAAATCACCATGCGAGACATGTTATCGTTGAAAATGGTGGAGGGAACGCCCGTAAGGGATCACGTTCTCAAGATGATGGGCTACCTCAACAAGTTAGAGGTACTTGGAGTGGAATATGATGCGGAAACGCAAGTTGATTTCGTTCTCCATTTTCTACCGAAAAGCTTTGAGCAGTTCCAGTTGAACTATATAATGAATAATCAAGAGTTTATGTTGGCACAGCTCTTGCAAGCTTTGGTATCGACGGAGACACTCATGGGACACCAAACTCAAATCTTGGTGGCAAGCGGTCCGACTTCTTCCGCACCGAAAGGTGGGAAGAAAAGAAGAAGACCAAAGGCCCGAACCAAGCTAAGAGTAAGGTGACTAATGAGGGAGGGGTCAAGAAAGCTACCAAAGGCAAGTGTTTCAACTGAGGTGAGAAAGGACATTGGAGGACGGCATGTCCCAAGCCAAAGAAGGCCGGGAAGAAAGGTAATTCTCTTGCACTTGTTGTTGAAACTTGTTTAGCGGCGTATGCTTCCCATTCGTGGGTAGTGGATACGGGAGCCACTGATCATGTATGTTTCACTTTACAGGGGTTCCGGAAAACCTGACAACTTAGTGCAAATGAGATCCTCATCACATTGGGCGATGCTACGAGGGTAGCGGCTGTCGCAGTGGGAGACGTGCACCTATTTTTTGAAGATAGAGTTTTAGTTTTAAAGAATGTTCTTTATGTTCCCAGTTTTAGGAAGAATTTAATTTCGGTTTCTAAATTGTACGTTGATGGATACTCAGTTTCTTTTAATAATATGGTTTTTATTTTTCGAAACGATGAGTTCATCTGTTCGGGAACATTAGTGAATAATTTTTATACTATTAAAAGTGCACACCACACGCAAAATGCTTCTTATAACACATCGACCATTTCTAAGAAAAGAAAATTTTCTTCAACCGTGAATGAAACACTTCTATGGCATCTACGACTTGGTCATATTAATCTAAAGATAATTCAAAGGTTGGTGGCGGACGACTTGTTGGAGTCTCTCCATGTTGAGCCATTTCCAACGTGTGAATCTTGTTTAGAAGGGAAAATGACCAAGAGGGCCTTCGGGGCCAAGGGGAATAGAGCTAGTGAAGTGTTGGAAATCGTTCACACTGACGTATGTGGGTCAATGTCGGTTCAAGCTAGAGGAGGTTTTGAGTATTTCGTAACTTTTACGGATGATTACTCAAGATATGGGTACGTTTACCTTATGCGGTCCAAATTGGAAACCTTTGATAAATTCAAAGAGTTCAAAGCCGAGGCCGAGAAACATAGGGGAAAGAGTATCAAGTTCCTACGATCGGATCGTGGGGGCGAATACCTCAGCAGTGAATTTTTGACCTACTTGTCAAGTGAATGGATTGTATCCCAATTGACCGCACCCGGTACCCCTCAACAAAATAGGGTTGCGGAATGAAGAAATAGAACTCTTTTAGAAATGATCAGATCCATGATGAGTTATTCAGAGTTACCCAAGTCGTTTTGGGGCTATGCCTTGGAAACAGCGGCTCACATTCTAAACTTGGTGCCATCCAAATTGGTTCCTAAAACTCCCATAGAATTTTGGACCGGGCGCAAGCCTAGTTTGAGACACATAAGGATTTGGGGGTGTCCGACATATGTGTTGGATAAGGAAGCCCGAAAATTGGATGCACGTTCGGAATTGAGGTTGTTTGTAGGATAACCTAGAGGAACGAAAGGGGGTATGTTCTATAGTCCCAAGGACCAAAGAATCGTAATTAGTACGCATTCTAAGTTTTTGGAAGAAGACTATGTGAACAATAGAAAGCCCAAAAGTGAGATTACCTTAGATGAAATAAAAGGGTCTAATCTTATACCAAAGGTACAAGTTGATGTACCACGAGACACACCAACACAACCGGAGCTTCGTCGTAGTGGGAGGGTTGTGAGACAACCCGAGAGATTCATGTTCGTGGGAGAGTCGTCTGACTTGGTCCCCGGGGAAGATGAATTAGACCCATGGACATACGACGAAGCACTCCAAGACAAGGATGCAGATTCTTGGCAAACAACAAAGAAAGTCGAGATAGAGTCTATTTTTTCTAAAGATAAATAAATATTTATAAATATAGTAACACACATTTAATTATACAGTACGTAACACACATTTGCTCTAATTGTAACATAAATTTACTCCCCAGTTTGTGTTATTATATGGGCAAATGTGTGTTACTTTAAGGACAATATGGGTTTTTATAAGAATACATATGTGTTTCTTATTTATTCAGCATCCCCTTAAAATTTAGGTATATATAATCATGTAGTAATACAATTTTTACTGTTTTATATGTGTTATTAAATGAAAAAATAATTATTTCTATAAAATAAATAATATATTTATGAAAAACTAATATTTATTCTTATAGTAACACCCATTTACTCTTTATATTATATAAAAATATTTATTCTATAGAAATAATTGAATATATGTAAAAAGAATAATATTTTATATGATAGTAACATACATTTGCTCCTCATTTTGTGTTACTATATGGGCAAATGTAAGTTGGGCAAATTCATGTTACTGTCTTATAATTTTATAAAAATAAATAAATATATTTGTGAAAAACTAATATTTATTCTTATAGTAACACACATTTTACTCTTTATATTATATAAAAATATTTTTCTATAAAAATAAATGAATATATGTAAAAAGAATAACATTTATATTGTAGTAACATATATTTGCCCTAATTGTAACATACATTTGTTCCACAATATATGTTACTATATAGGCAAATGTGTGTTACTTTAAGTATAAAATAAAATTTTATTAGAATAAATATGTGTTTGTTATTTATTCATAATCTCTTTAAACTCTAGGTATATTGAATCAGGTAGTAATACACTTTGTACTATTTTTATACGTATTATTATATAAAAAAATAATTATTTTTATAAAAATAAATAATATATTTTGTAAAACTAATACTCTCTCCGTATTTCTATAAGTTGCTCGTTGCTTTTGGGCACACGAATTAAGGTAAAAGTGAAAAAGTATAAGTGATGTGATGGAAAAAGTGAAAAAGTATAAGTGATGTGATAGAAAAAGTGAAAAAGTAATGAAAATAGTATAAAAAGTATTGAAAATAATAATAAAGAAGTGAATAGTAGGTTCCAAAAAAGGTAAAAAAACAATGAGCAACTTATAGAAAGACGGACGAAAATGGTAACATGAGCAACTTATAGAAAGACGGAGGGAGTATTTATTCTTATAGTAACACACATTTTACTCTTTATATTAGATAAAAATATTTTCTCTATACAAATAAATAAATATGTATAAAAAGAATAACATTTTATATAATAGTAATACACATTTGTTCTAATTGTAACACACATTTACTCCTTATTTTGTGTTACTATATAAGCAAATATGTGTTACTACATGGACAAATGTATATTAATGTAAGAATAAACTATAATTTTATAAAAATAAATAAATATAAAATAACAATATTTAATTTGAATATTAATGCATATTTTGTCCTATAAAAAATGAAAAACAAATTTTATAGCTTAAATAAAAAAATTAAACATATAAACTAAACTAAAAAAGAGTACTGCATGTGATGAGGCATGCAAGAGTAATGCGGTAATGCTTGTATGCTAATACGGTAATGCGCTAATGCGGAAGGATAGTTTAGTCTTTTTAATCTTTTTTAAGTTTATTTTTAAGAATTTCTACGTCAAAAATTTCTATATAAGTTTTTGTCTTAAAGTATATATATATAAAGTTTAGTTTTTTTTTTTTAAATCTAACCCACTTTATTTAATGGGTATATATTTTAATAGTATTGTGTCTTTAACTAGAATTGATTATTTTACAATGTTCAATTTGATATGTATCCCACAATGAATATCGATGATATTTATGATCCTGTCACACTTATATATATATATATATATATATAACAATCCCACGTTGATTAGCTCTCATAATTAATTTATATATATATATATATATATATATATATCTCTCGAGTCTCAAATGTGAATTATTATTACTTTTATTTCATTCTATTTAAAAAATTTAAGTTATAAACAATTTATTTTAAAATAAATTTTAATATAAAAATTGGGTTTACCGGTTCATACGTTCACCGGTTTAATGTAGGTTTTAATCGATTTGAATCGGTTTTATATAAAGTTGATGCATGATATGAATCGGATCACCGAGACCAATTCTCAATTAAGCCGATTGAACTGGTCAGTCCAGTTTGGTTTTAAAAATATTGCTTAGATCAAGGATTTAGCCCGACATCATATGGTTGGTTAATGTATGGACAGGGCTCTGTTTTTATGTTAAAAAATAAAAAGTTTGATTTCTCTCCACTATCAAAAGCATTCTCATATCCATGATCTTGTTACAACCATAATTAGAGTTAATGACATGATATATGCCACCTCCACCTACCATCTAATCTATAAGTACCCACCCATTGGTACTGATAAAAATTATCTCAATCCTTCATTTTCTACACGCATCCTTAATTTTCTATACGCAAGCATATTTCTTCTATCCACCAAATATATACACCTTTTTTTGTACGTGGTTTAAAGTAATATATCGAAGAATATTTTGAGGTATTGTGAGGTCCGTTTATCAACGAAGATCATATTTTTGGAAAGTCCATACAATGTAGTTTTCAAAAATATGATCTTTATTCATGAACGGACCTCACAATACCTCTAAATATCTTTCGACATATTGCATTAAACCACATGCAAAGAAAAGTACATATATTTGGTAGACAAAGAGAGTATTATTTTATTATTTGTCTCAAATTCGAAGCAGGATTTTATTGATTTTGGATGTGTAATTGTGTAGCAGTTGATTAATGTGAATCATCAAACACATTCCTCCTCCAATTAATCAAATAAATCCTTATTCGAATACTTTGTAATTTAAAGTATTACTTCAAATACTAAAAAATATTATCAAATTCTTTTACTAGTTTGATTAATTAGAAAAATATAGTTTACTAAATCACATAAGATTAATAAATATTAAGGCCACATATTTTTACATTCACCAGTATTCACAATAATACTAAATTGGGACAATATTCTAACAATTTGAATAGCCTTTTGACTTCCACATCAAGTAGAATATACATGCCCGCAATCTCAACACCAAAGTCTATTTATTCAATATATAGCACATGATATATATCTGACAAAAAAAAAACATTATGTAAATTATCATAATTAAAAAAATCAGATAATTATAACTACGATTTACAAATTATATTTTGTTGAAAAAGTAAACTAAAACCTATAAACTAATATAATTAAAATGTAAAAATTCGCACATCAAGTGCTAAAAACACTTGACTTTTTATTTTATCGGTAAGTATTAGTTGTTACTTGTTAGTAGTTAGAAATTAGTTCACCAAGTCTCAAAACACTCATATCTCCAAATCAACCTGATATCTCCCTCATATTAGTTCCCAGAGGAAATCGAACCCGAGTCACTCACTTAAATGAGGAGTCCGGTGTCACCTGTTTAAAAAAACTTGGCATATATATTATTCCAACCACATGCAATATATATATTATTTCTAGACATGGCTTCCATCCCTCATTAAAATGAGATGCAAGTGGAATTAGGAGAAGGTGGAAGAGCAGCAATATGGGCATATTGGAACAGATAAAATGGTGAGGGCTTAGTCAAAAAGCCTTTGAATTTCTTTTGGCTCTCACTCATCATCACAAATTAATATTCTATATAACTAACATTTTGGCATTATTCCAACCAAAAGAAATAAGAATGTCGTGTAACGTGAACACATTATCATGTCATGTGTAGACAACAAAACGCGTGTTCAACGCCTCAACTCTTGTTATGTTCTTTTTGGAATTCGGATGTTGTTTTCTTGCTCTTTAAAAAAAAAAAAAAAAAAAAAACTAAACGTAAAAGTAATTAACAAATTACGAGATACCCATTCCATGTGCATTGAACCACAGTTGAGTTAGTAGTGCTAGTTTTGATCATCTTACGCAATGTTGTCATTTTTTTATAGTTAAAATTAACTATTTTCGTGTTTTAGGGATGTCACCATGCCAAACAGTTTGTAATTAAGCTCGTAGTAAGCTATATCTGATACATATTATAATTAATAATTTGATTTTAATGTTCAATTTTCATACTCAATTCGTATAACAAATATAATTATATGTAATCAAATTTATTTAATGATCAATTGTCTTTCTTTAAGAAAAAATTAACCAATTAATGAGTATACTTCCCATTCTTTGGATCCAAAAACTAAATTACCAGTCCATTTATTTTCAAATAAATTTAATAGGAGGAAGTGTAAGAAATTAGTAAGGGGTAATTTTATTTATTTTTTAATTATGAAAACTCACTGTTTTTATTTCAGTTATTCTATGTGGGCTTAGTCTTGTATGCACCAGTTCAACTCAAGTTCATTTTTGAAAAGTTACACAAAATACCACTAAAAAGTTACACATGTTATTATTGAAAAGTATATCTCTGATGGTTTAACTTTTTAGTAATAATTTGTGTAACTTTTCAGTAATAAATTGTGTAACTTTTTAAAAATGAACTTGAGTTGGACGGTATAACTGGTGCACAAGAGACTTACTCATTCTATGCGACATTTGCTCGTCAAAAAAAAAAGAAAAGAAAATTAAACCAATTATTCTACAATAAAAAGAGTAATTATATATTAATTTTAGGATTAGTCTTATATGCACCAGTTACACGGTGCAACTCAAGTTCATTTTCTAAAAGTTATACAAAATATTACTGAAAAATTATACATGTTATTACTGAAAATTGTATCTTTCTAGTGTAATTTTTTAATAATAATTTGTGCAATTTTTTAATAACAAATTGTATAATTTTATAAAAATATACTTGGATTGCACGGTGTAACTGGTACACGGGATTCTTACTCTTCATTCTATCAATAAAAAAGGTATGATAGTAAAGTAGTTGTATTACCTGGTGGACAATAATAGAGAAGCGGTGAAGCTCCCGTCAAAGCTCAACCATCCACTTACTTATATCAACTGCCAAAACCGTTTTTCCATTATTGTTGCTCTCTCTCTCTTTTTCACCTCTCAAATCAAATCAACCAACAATGCCGGCCACTGAAAATCAAGGCTCCTTTCTCAATCGCATCAGCATCCGCCGCAACCAATTCAATTCCATCGAAAACTCCGACGTCGCCGACATCGAAGATCTCGAACTCCTCCAGAAACATGTCGCCGATCGCTTTTCCGCCCTCCTTTCCGCCGCCGACTCCCCATCGCCGCTGTTCTCCATTTCCTGGTTCCGTGACCTCCTTGACGCCTTCCTCTGCTGCGAGACTCAATTCAAGGTCCTTCTAATACAGGGGAGGGATCCAATTCAATTTTCCAAGCCGCCGCTCGATCGCCTCCTCCCAGATCTTCTAGAACGTTCCGTGAAGGCACTCGACGTCTGTAACGCCGTCACTCAGGGCCTCGATCTCATCCACCGATGGCAAAAGCTCGCTCAGATCTCCGTGACGGCGTTACAACAGAATCCCCTGGGCGAAGGACAGATCCGCCGCGCGAAGAAGGCGCTAACGACGTTACTAACGTCGATGGTTTTTGACGACAAGGAGAACGCCAACAACAATTACCACGGGAAATGGACGGAGAGGACGAAATCGTTTGGCCGCCGTGGGCCAGGGCACAACAAGGACCTCCCCGCCGGGAATTTCCGGTCGCTGTCGTGGTCGGTGGCGAAATCGTGGTCGGCAGCGAAGCAGATCCAGTCGATGTCCAGCAATTTGGTGGCGCCGCGCAGCGGCGAGGCGACGGGAATGGCAATGCCGGTTTATATAATGAACACGGTGATGGTGATGGTGATGTGGGCCCTAGTGGCGGCGATTCCCTGTCAGGAGAGGAACGGATTGTCGACGCATTTGCAAGCTCCGAGGAATTTGGGGTGGACGACGGCGATAATAGGGTTGCAGGAGAAGATCGGGGATGAGTGGAAGAAGAAGGAGAAGAGGGGGACGGCGGGGTTGTTGGAGGAGTTGCAGAGGATGGAGAAGGTGGGGCGTTCGCTGGTAGAATTGGGGGAGAGTTTGGCGTTTCCGTTGGAGGAGGAGCAGGTGGGACAGCTGGCGGGGCAGGTGGCGGAGATGGCGGAGATATGCGAGAAGATGGAGGAGGGGTTGGGGCCCCTGCAGCAACAGCTTAGGGAGGTGTTTCATAGGATTGTGAGGAGCAGGGCCGAGGTGCTTGATGTTCTCGATCAAGTTAGTAAACTTGTTCCGCCCGTTCAATATTGAACTTGTACTTTTTATTTATTTATTAATATTGAAGGGGTTGGTGATGTGTTGCAATGTTAGATAAGTCGCATTAGATGTTCAATCCCTTTCATTTTAGTTTGATGTATATTTTTTAGGCAGATTTTACAAATTTTCTGTTGCAGATCAGCTAAATTAATTAAAATTTGTTTCTTTTAGAAGTATCAATTTAATAGAACTGATCATCAAAATCAGTATTTATGAGGACAGAGTGAACCGATCGTTCAATTGGTTGAAATGAGAACTGATCATAGAACCAAACCGACCAAAATTTGAAAAAATTGGTTGAACCGATTTATTTTTATATTTTAATTTTTTTTTTTACTAAATTAGATTTCACATTCTTGAGTTATGAAACATGTCATGGATTACGATCTGATATTATAACTTGAGTTATTTTGAGTATTTTGATTTTGATTGTCTATAATTGTATTGTGTTTATTTCAACTAATGATTGAATATTAAAAATTTTAAATTTAAGATAGTGTAGTGAAATAAGTTATACTCCATCCGTTCCACTATATGTTGCTCATTATTTTTTGGCAAGGATAAAGGTAAAAATGAAAAAGTATAAGTGATATGATGAAAAAGGTGAAAAAATAATGAGAATAGTGTAAAAAGTAATGAAAATAGTAATAAAAAGTGAATAGTAGTTTCTAAAAAAAGTAAAAAAAAAAAACAAATGAGAAATATATAGTTGAATAGACGAAAATGACAAAATGAAAAATATATAATGAGATGGAGGGAGTAATAGAAATTTAAAAATTAAATTTGTTTGGTCTATCTAGCAATTGATTTATGTGTTGGTTACATGGGAGGGCATTTGAGATAGTGAAAATACAACTAAGGGTCAGTCTTCAGTGCGTTCCCCCTGAACTGAATACCTGTGAATAGAAAATCTATTCTAACCTGACTATCCTGAAATCTATGATCCTGACAAACTATACTTAGGCAAATTATCAGGGTTTGAGATCTAATCAAAATCCTCAGATTGTCCCAACAATTTTCCCTTTTTTGATTATGTCAAAACCCTTAGCAAAAATCATAACCATCTAAACAATGTACTGACAAGGTTCAGTATTCAGTTCAGTAACCTCTATCACTTGAGGTACTTAGTCTATAAGATGGAAACAGGAAAGGGTCAACGAGATATTGTCTCAAGAATAATAATAGTTTCATTGATTTCAGAAAGTAAAGTACAAGATTTCCTGAAACTATTACACACAAGTATTCCTAACAAAACTACCCCTGATCTATTCATCGTCTTCCCATCTCGCTATGGAAATATCATATTTCCTTAGGACTCTTATCTTCGCAGCATGAAACTTCCTTGCATCCTCAAGAGCACCGGAGCGTCGTGCTACCCTAGCCATTTCTTCTTGTATAGCATTCCGGTCGATATGGTTGTTGATGCCAAGAGTCGGAGGATAGTAGACTAAATTCTCAGGAGCCTTCACCTGAACTTGTCTCTTGTCAACATATCTAAAGATATCAGACCACAGATCAACGTGCTGCGAAGCCATCCATTCGTTGAAGATGGTGTCCTTATCCTCCTTGCAGTCGATCCAGTGTCCAAACACATAGTAAGACTCCACGAACTGTTTCTTGATGGGAATCCACTTTTCATTCAGTTTAGGAGGGACAAAGTTGTCCACATACTCATGTGGGAGTGGTTCGGTCTCCTGAGGAACTGCCTTCCTCTTCAGTGTCACCGACTTCTTCTTCTTTGAGTCAGGAGCAGGTTTCTTAGCCTTCACCGATTGCTCCTTGAGTACCTCGACTTGGCCCTTCAATTTTTCAAGCTCAGTGGCCTGACTCCTGACGTTCAGCGCAGTCTGAAAGGTTAACTGCTTGGTCTTATTCCTCTCCACAATAATGGGATCTTTAGGATAGGTTGTCTCCTCAAGCTCGTTGTAAAGATCTAGAAGAGTTACGTGTTTCTGCTTTTTCTGAACCTGTTGAGTTTGTGGCTCAATCTCAGTAGATGGTTCAGTGGCCTTCCTCTTCTTCCTCGGATCGAACTTGAAATTTTTCCTTCCTTCCCTCTTTTTGGCATCATCAGGGGACTCCTCATCATCTTGCTTCTTTTTAATCTCTTCAATCAGTATCCCCTGAGATATCGTTTGATCAGCCACCACCTTCAGTTCCTCAGCCACCTGATCAGTTTTCTCTGCCCTGATCAGGCTTTCAGATTGGTGACTGGAGAATTCCTTCCACATGGATAGCATTTCCTGCTTCTGATCTGAACATTCGTTTTGCAGGGTCGTAAAGTTCTGCTTCCACATTTCATCAGATTGCTTCTGGCCCTCCTTCATCTTGGCCAGCAGCTTCTCGTCCTCAGTCTTGACCACTTCCAGGGCCAACTCCCTGATTCGTGCCTCATGCCCAGTCAGTCCTTCAGCTAAGAGAGCCTTCATCCGCTCATCCAGACCACTCAGGGAAGTAGTGATCAGCTGCTGAACCTGAGCCGAGAGAGTTGTGAGCTCAGTTGAGCATTGAGTGTCAATGCTCAGGAACCTGTCAAAGTCTTCCTTCCTTGCACGGACAAGACAGCCATTAATTTTTGATGTCTCTGACGCTGACACTCAACTTTCTTTTGAATGGTCTGAGCCATTAAGGAAACACCCTTGGACTTGGATTTCTTGGCCTTTTTCTTTCCCTTGGCCTTCAGTTTGGCAGACAGATCAATTGGAGCTTCTCCAAGAGCCTCAGCCCCTCCTGGCCCCAAGGAGTGCGTCATCGGCCGGTGCACCCTCTCCCGGGGTTACACCTTCAATCTCAGCAACGGCAGGAGAAATAGCAAGTTCCAGAGAGGGGTTGGGTTCAGGGTTATGTTGACGAGCCACCCTGATGAAGTCCTCAGTTCGCAGAACTTGCGCAAACCCTGAGATGCCAAAACTGTCACACAATCTCTGCTCCTGATCCCTTAGGAATTCCAAACCCTTCTTCTCTAGCAACGATGCCAGTTCTGGGAATGTTGCCTTCCGAATGACCACCATGGCCCTTAGCTGGGCCACCTCTTCAACATACCTCCCTACCAGGTCAGGAAGATGTCTGGTATTGAATCTGAATGTCTGACATCTGGCATCCATTTCAATAGGAGTGAGGTCAACAATGAATGGCACATTCTGATCAGACTATGTCTCCTCCGGATCATCCACAATTCTTCCTCTACCCTACTGATTATCCTCTGAGTCATCCACCAGCTCCTCATGAGCTATCGACTCTCCACCTGCTTGCTCCTCCTGAGCATCACCAACAACTGTTAGAGTCTTCACCGACTCCACCACATCCATCACTTGGGCATCCGCTATTTTCTGATCAGTCTAAAATGGGGTTCAGCCTGACAGTAGTAGCTTCGTCCCTCTCCTGAGCATCTTTCGATCCCTTCTCCTTCTCATCTTCCCCCTTAGCTTGTACCTCCTCTTTCTCATCAGTGTCTGAGAGTACGTAATGATTAGAGATGTTAAACGGGCTAACCCTAACCCTATAGGGTCAGCCCTAACGGGTTTCGGGCTAAACAGGTTAGGGCCTTATCCGGTTCATTCTTAACGGTCCTCTAATATTGGAGACCTAACCCTAACCCTAGCGGTCCTCGGGCTAAACGGGTCATAAACGGGCTATGTCACAAAAATAGAAAAAATCTAAATTTTAACACATAATCTAAAATAATGGTCATAAAATATTAATATTTAAACTAGAACCTAAATATTGTCCATAATTTCATTAAAATTAATAAAAATAGTTTAACATAATGACAAAAGATCAAACGTCAACACTTAAAAAGTTCAAAATATTAGTATTTAAAAGTTCAAAATAAATACTTAAAATAAATATATATAACACCTAAATAGAAATTGGGGATAATTTCAATTAATAATAATAATAACTAGTAAGTATATTATATATTTAATATGTATATATAAAATATAAAAAAATTATGCGGGCTAGCGGGCGGGCTCGGTTAACCGGCGGGCTAGCCCGTTTAGCCCGCGGGCTATTAGGGCCGGGCCAAAAAAACTCGGATTTAAACGGGCCTACCAAAGCATGGCCCTAACCCTGCATTTTTCAGGATTAAACGGGCCGGCCCTATTAGCCCAGCCCGGATTAACATCTCTAGTAATGATAGGTTGGGGCATTCGAGTCTGGTACAGGCAGGGTAAGGTGCAGAGGCACTAGATCATTAGATTCGTCAACATTCTGAGCTTGATCCTCTACTGTCTGAGCCACATTCGGCTCTGGAGCATTCACTGTTTGGGGCACCTGAGCAGGCTCGGAAGCTGGCACCACCGAAGCAATAGGCTCAGCAACTATCACCTCCTGACCAGTTGCCTGTCCTGACACATCCTTCAGCACTATTTTCTTCTAAGGCTGAGGCTTGACTGATTTCTTCATAACAACCTTCACTTTCTTAATAACCTCTTCCTGAGGTTTTGAAGAAGTGACTTTTCTCTTGCCCTTCACCTTCTTCACCTTAGTGTCCTTCAGCTTTTTCCGGATGTCGTCGACATTCTTGAAGAAAATGTACTTTTGGGGGAGATCAGTCATCTCCGCAGTGTCAATATCCCCCAGGTTCAGTGATTGGAGCATTACTGAGAGCCTTGTGCCAAAATGTTGGTTTTTGGCAAAGAAAATCTGGTCGCCCTTCCTGTCGACCTTCTTGCTCTTAGTAATCAATCTCTGAAGGAAGTACTCTTCCCAGTCCAACTCCTCGAAGTCAGCGATTGCAGCCATGAATCTGATCTTCGACTAAGAGATCTGCTCATTGCCTCATACACACCCCATTACACTTTGCACCACCACTTCAAAGAGTAACTTGTAGGCAGGCTTCAACACCTTCTTGTTCATTTTAGACTCAATCTCCATAGGACTGATTAGGATTGCATTCAAGTAGTCCTGCTCTTCGCCGATCTTGTATATGCTGGGATCCTCCAATTTCTTCTCAGGAGTGGAGTGTGGCAGCTTTTACACCTTCCTAATAAGGTCCCTGACCTTCACTATCTGATAGGAATACTCCACCACTTGCTTACCCTTCTGGTTTACAGCAGTCTTCCTGAGTGGAATCCTTGATTCCCACTCACCATCTTCCCCTTCCATCAGGTTGACGTAGAAGGCAGCAACCAAGTGGTGGCAGATCTTGGCTAGTGTGATAGTCACAAAATCCAAAAGTTTTGAGTTCTTGAAGGCGCAGTAGACAGTTTTGATCTCCGGAATCTCTGACCGGTGAGAAAAATTAGCCTTCCATTCGTAAGTGATCTTCCCTTCCACAGAGGTAAGCTCCTCATGAAACCTCTTTCTGGAAAATTTTGTGGAACTGGTTGAAAAAGTTTCCATGGAAACAAAGAAAGCTTGAAGAGAGAGAGATAAAATTTCAGAGAGTAATGGGGGTTAAGGAAGTATAAGTGCGTAAAAGATATGCAATGTGATCTCATTCCTTATTTATACCCTTAATAAGTTTTAATCGGATGGTTCATAAGAAACAACTCTTAAGATTTAACGATTGAGATTAAACACAAAAAATGCATGCACGGTGATTGCGTCGATTTAGTTTTCAAGAGTCTTGATTCAAAAAATTTATTGAAAAGAGTTCCCGCCCACTTTGAATTAAATGTGTGTCAGAGCATGTCCGTATTTAATTCAAATAATTTCATTAAATAATAACTGAATAATAAATGAATGGCTAGATTAAAAGTTAAAAAACCTTTGATTAACAAGACAACTGACACATACAGAGATGATGCAAGCAAATTTAGGATAAACATACCCGTCAGTCAAATATAGTAATTTGACTGATACCACTTGTGAAAATTCAGGATGACAAGTCCTGAAACCTTAACATCCTGATCCTGAGAACCTTCTCCTGATGTCAGTTCCCCCTAAATGCCATTCCTCTCTCAATCTCTCCGATCCTAAGTTAGTCATTCTTCCTGACACCACTTGTTTCACTCATTACACTGAGATTCACACTGAATCATCTACTCCTGGGTTAAAAAGTTCTAACTCTACCGACAACTTGACAAACCTGGTTTCAGGCAAGGACTTAGTCAGGATGTCAGCTCTCTGTTTGTCAGTAGGGATCCTCTCCATTCGGATATCCTTCTTCTCAACATGATCTCTTATGAAGTGATGCCTAATGTCTACATATTTACACCTTGTGTGTAAGACTGTATTTTGGGATATGGCTATATCACTGTTATTATCACAATAAATTGGGACTTCAGTTGACATTACATGGTAGTCTCTCAGTTGTTGCTTCAACCAGAGAACCTGGGAGCAGCAGCTGCCTGTCGCTATATACTCAGCCTCAGTTGTAGACGTTGCAACACTTGTTTGTTTCTTAGAAAACTAAGAGATCAGTTTACTCCCTAGAAACTGACATGTGCCTGTTGTTGACCTCCTATCAATCTGTCAGCCTCCATAATCAGCGTCAGAATACCCTGTCAGTTCTAGGTTGTCATCAGAGGCGTACTATAGTCCTAAATTGCCTGTACCTTTAAGGTATTTCAAAATTTTCTTGACACTCTCTAAATGACTCTTCTTGGGATCAGACTGATATCTCGCACAAACTTCGACTGCATAAGTGATATTAGGACGACTTGCAGTCAAGTACAACAAAGACCCTATCAGTGCCCTATACTCAGTCTAGTCTACTGAGATCACATCTTTGTCAGGATCCAGCTTCTCATTTGTATTCATGGGAATGCGTGAGACTTTGCTGGACTAAACACCGAACTTCTAAGTCAAATCTCTCGCGCACTTAGACTGATTGATAAAGATTCCGGACTCCTACTGCCTGACTTGTAGACCTAAGAAGAAGTTCATCTCTCCTATCATGGACATCTCAAACTTACCAGTCATTTGCTTTGAGAATTTCTCACAAAGCCTCAGGTTAGGAGATCCAAAAATAATATCGTCGACATATATTTGGACCAGGAGAATATCCTCACCTTCAGTGATCCTAAATAGAGTTCTGTCTACTATTCATTTCACGAACCTGTGGTCTATCAGGAATTGGGAAAGAGTATCATACCAAGCTCCGGGAGCTTGTTTCAGTGTGTAGAGTGCTTTCTTCATGCGATAGACCTTATCACCAACTTCGAATCCTGGAGGTTGCTCCATATACACCTCCTCATTCAGTACGCCATTCAGAAAAGCACTCTTTACGTCCATCTAATACACTTTGAACTTCTTAAATGTTGCATATGCCAGAAACAGCCTGATTAATTCCAACATTGCGACCGGAGCGAAGGTCTCATCATAGTCGATCCCTTCAGCCTGAGAGTAACCCTTAGCTACCAGTCTGACCTTGTTCATGACAACAACATTCTTCTCATCTCTCTTGTTCTTGAAAACCCACTTGGTGCCAATGACATGTTGATGCCTAGGTCTCTCCACTAACTCCCAAACTTGATTCCGCTCGAACTGATTGAGCTCATCCTGCATGGCCACGATCTAGTTGGAGTCAGCAAGAGCTTCTTCTATGTTCTTAGGCTCCTGATCAGACAGGAAGCAGCAGAACATAGCATTCTCGATGGAACAATCCTGTCCTGACTCCCTCATTGATATCTCCAATGATATCTGCCAATGAGTGATCTGAAAGCCATGTCCTCTGGATGATGGGAGCAATTGGAGCGGCTTCTGACGTTCCCTCGCCAGATCCTGAGATGTTAGTATCTAGCATAGGTAATGAAGCAGAACGAACAAGACTAGGAGAGACTGAGTCATTTTTTGAGGTTTGCCCAATGTCAGGGACATTGATTCCCCCTACAGAGTTAGACTCAGTGGTTGTCTCAGGTGCATAAACATCATCACTAACAATCCTTACCTCAGGTTGAGTCTGTGCCTCCTTCTGAGACTCAACATTCTCCGAGGCAGGAGCTTGCTGAGGGTTGGCCTGAGGTCCACCTTGATCGTCATCATCATCTCATCTCATGGGAGCATGCACAAGCTTGACCTCGAACTCAGGATTCTTCTTCAGGCTCAGTCGCGTCACCCTTTTGGTGACCTCCTCAACGTCAGGACTAGGAACCTGATTTCTACGCATATACGCACTCTCATCAAACACAACATAAGGTGTTCCTCCATAACAAGAGTCCGACAGTTATACACCCTGAAGGCTTTGCTGACTGAGGAGTATCCTAAGAACACTCCTTTATCATACTTGCTATCAAAGGCTTTCAACTGGTCTTTCCCATTGTTCAGGATGAAACACTTACACCCAAAGATATGGAAATAGGAGATGTGAGGTTTCCTCTTGTTCCACATTTCATAAGGTGTCTAAGCATGTTGGTTCTTCAGCATAGATCGGTTATGAGTGTAACACGCAGTGTTGATCGCCTCAGCCCAGTACTTCTTGGGTAGTCCTGACTCAGCCAGCATGATTGTGGAGTCCTAGCTGCAGAAGTCTCATGAGCAATGTCATTGTCATTACAAAAATAGTTATATGAGAGTTAATAAACTCTGTTCCCTGATCTGATCTGATCCTGATGAGGCTCTAACCCTATTCAGTACTCAGTCTCCTGAGTAACTCTGGAAGCTTCATCTGAGTCTCCTTCTTGTTCAGCAAGAAAATAACCCATGTGTACATGGAATAATTATCAACAACAACAAGGGTATATTTCCTACCATTTATCCTGACAGGAGTGATTTGACCAAAGAGATCCATGTGTAGGAGCTGAAGTACTCTGTCAGTTGAGAAGGCATTCTTTTCTTTGAATGAAGCTTTTGTTTGCTTGCCTTCCTGTCATGCTCCGCACACGTGATCCTTGCTAAAAACTTCATTTGGTAGACCCTCTACAAGAGAAAGTTGAGAAATCTTGTTAATAATCTTGAAGTTTAAGTAGCTCAGGCGTTTATGCCAAAGCCAACTAAGTTCAGCAGAACTCTTAATAAGTAAACAAGTCTCAGGAGAGCTGCTCTAAAGTCAGCAAAATACATGTTGCCTCTCCTTACACCTATTATAAGAACCTGTAGTGTATGTCTTTCACAAGGCATATATTCGATGTAAATTCTACACTATATCGACGGTCACAAAACTGATTAACAGATAGCAGGTTATGCCTAAGACCCTCAACATAGGATACATTAAGCACACAGACAGAACCAATAACAAGAGTACCAGACCCTCTGGTGAAACCTTTAGAGTTATCACCAAAGGTAACCTGCGGGCCATCCTGAGCAATGTAGTCCTGAAGGAGATCGCGGAAACCAGTTGATTAGGGTCATAATTGCATCATTTTGCATCCATTTTGGTATGATTTTGATTGGTTTATGTTCATAATTGATCCTAATATGCTATACATTGTGCTATTGACCTCTTATTGGCAAGAAGGTATGTTTTATAGGTGAAATCGAGCAAAAATGAGGAATTTGTGATTAGAGAGGATGAGATGACGTGATCCGAGCATATGGAGAAGTTTAAAATACTCAAATGAAGACCCTAGGAAGTTTGGACGAGCCATCAGATCGAGAATGAAAAAGTAAAAAAATCGAACGTCACGGACCAGGTTACTCGAGCGTGAATAGTAAGTTACTCGCGAGTGAATAGAAGGCAGCTCGCGCATTTGCAGTTTGTTTGCGCACTTAAGGTTCATGCAACCACAAGCTGGCCTGCACTCGACCAGACTTACTCGCGCATAAGTTTGATTTTTCCACAAATTAAGGGCAACTTCGTCTTTTCGCACGTTTAATGTAGGGAAATTTGGCCTAAGCATTGTGGGCACTATAAATACTCCAAGGATTAGATTTCCAAGCATCACCAATTAGTCATAGATCATTAGATAGTTTTAGAGAGAGATTAGGTAGTTACTTAGTGGGTTCTTAGTTAATTTTCTTACTTCTCTCTACAATTACTTTTGATCCAACCTTTGGATCGTTAATACGTTTATTCAATTAGCTTAGTCGTGTTCTTAGCTACATTTCTATGGTTCGTTTTTGTATTTCAAGTTCCGGATTAAATGATAGTATTTCAAGATTTGTGGATTGTATTCAATTTCTCATACATTTGGTAAGTTTCCATTTGATTCTCTTGTTTTAGTGCGTAATAATGATGTTTAGATTCTTAATTGTTATTTTGGATTCCCAATTAGCTATGGGTTAATCTCTTGTTGCATTGGTGTATGAATAATATGTTGTGGTTTAGTATTCTATTAATCCTATGCATGATTAAGTGATCTTGATGGATTAGTTCTCTAATTTGATGATTTGTTTGAATTCTTAGTGTAATCAATTGGAAGTCTAGAGTCTATGTGGGTTAGCAACACATGAGAATTGAGTTAATTCATGGAATCTCTTAATTAAATTTTGTGCATGCCAAGTGTTTGTATTAGTGCTTTTATGTCAATGAAAATGCTTAGAAGCTAAGACCTCTCAAATGAAGTATTGGATGTTGTTAGAGAGATCTAGACACTTGATAGAGCCCTTTAGCTTGTGTTGTTAGAGAGATCTAGACACTAGTTAGAGTCCTTAGTATGATTAAGACATCAAGAGACCTTATGCAAGCTAGGATGGATAGGATACTAGGTGAACCATAGTAGGATTACCCCAATGCACACACATCTCACACTTGCTCATCTTTCTAAGGTGATAGTTAGATTTTACTAATCTTTATTGAATAATAGATAGAAACCAAGACCCTTTCTTGTTTTCCTAACTATTAACCTTTGTAAACATTCAATACTTGCTCTACATCGCATCGTTTCCCTGTGTTCGATATTTTTATTACTTGATTAACTTGCCACGACATCAACATCCACGTACACTTGCGTGAAAGCTCACGATTTTGGCAAACACCGGTCATGTGCCTCGAACATCTGGAGTCCAAGTACCAGTCCCCCTTCTTTGGATCTCCCCTCTTCTTCTTGCAGCCCGCAGCGACCTGAAAAGAATCAGGCCTCAGGTACCCATCTCGTATTGGGTCCTATAGTGTCAGCCATAAGCTTCAGAATCAAAATCTATTTTACTACCCTGATAGCATCAGAGGTATAGATTTTTCTTCCTGAAACATCAACATACACCGTTCTCTTCTTCCTAGATACCTTGGAAGTCGAGGGTGTATTGGTGTCAGCCTGAGTTACGGAGGCCTCAGATTTCTTCTTGGGGTCCGACCTCCAGTTCCTCTTTGGCTTGAGTGCAATGGACTTGGTGTTGTCCTGGGAAGGAGCTACTCTCTCCTGACCTCTAGGCACACGAGGTCTGGTCTGAGTGTTATCGGAATCAGGATTCTGTCGCCCTTCAGGAGCCACCTGGTTGGTTCTTCTCATGGGAGGATTAGGACATTCCTGATGGGTCCTGTGCCCCGTCTGAGGCTTCTGGACCTGGGTATCCATTGGTTTGGTCTGAGGCTTCCTCTGGCCTGAATTCCCTCGACCCTTAGTATTCTGAGGCTAAGCCTGAGAAGTACTTGGGGCTCAGTTCTTTCTCAGATTCCCTCTGTGCTGAACATTCTTTGGCTGAGCCTTAGACTTTTTCGGAATGGAGTTTGTCTGGGCCTGAGTATTCCTGGGCTTAGCCTTATGCTTTCCCTGGTCCGTCTTCCTCGATTCCTGATGAGGTTTCTTAGCCTTTCCCTTTGGTTTTGGCATTGATCCCTCAGTCAGTTGTCCGACGGGTTCAATGGACTTTCTCTCTTTCCCTGAGCCATTGTCCTGATGAGCAATACCCTTGCCTTTGTCATCAGTTTTGGCAGGGACAAACACCCTTTCAGAGTTGCTGCCTGGAGCGTCTCTGTTTTGGTCCTGAGGGTTCTCTGGGTCATAACCCAACCCAGCTTTAGCACCATCAATCTGCTGAGAGATCATTGTTAACTCCTCAACCACTTGGGCTGATTTTTATAACTTCTCCAGCTGATAGTTCAGGTGCTCATTTTCCTTTCTCAGTGACTCAATTTCAGTGATGTATGGAAGCACCAGTTGATGGTCAGTGATCTCCCTCGCGGAGTGCTCAAGGCTAAGAGCAGCACGCTCAGTCCTAAAGCAAACATGCCACTCAGCATTGAACATCTCATGCAAGGCGATCCGCTCAACCTCTAACTATTCCTAAAATAGGAAACGATCAACCTCACAAGTCTCAGTAAGTAAGGTACAGAGAGCTTTGAGTCGTTCAACCTCAAACTGAACTCCGTCATTCCCATTTTGGGCATTCAGAAGTTCCTCATGAAGGTTTACTAGCCTCAGTGCCTCATCCGTGCCTCTCACTTTGAGTGTCTCAGTGAGGCGAGTGTTTTCAGCACTCAGTTCAGCATTCACATCTACTGTGTGAGTATGGATCTCCTAATGCCTTGAGAAATCAGCCATCAATTGCTCTAAAGCGAGCTGAAGGTCGAGATCTCTAGCTGAGTCTGAACTAAGCTCAGGTGCGTGATCAGGAGAAGAGGTAGAAGAACATACCTCATCATCTGCCATCAGACAGATGTCATAATACTACTCATCGAAGAAGAGATCAGAGGATCGGTGTCCTGGGCCATCTGAATTTGAAGAATCCTCAGCAAGCATAGCTCTCCGATCTGAAGCCTTGAGGTCTCTCTTTGCCTTCCGATCTTCTCTCTCACAAGCACTGAGCTCGGGACAGTCATATTGATAGTGTCCGGTCTTCTTGCAGTTATAGCAATGATCTGCATCACTAACACCCGGTTTATCAGTATAACAGTTACCTTCAGAATCCCTCCGGCTCCCTGAACTTTTCTTTTGCTTGGAGTTGAATCTTCTGGGTTCCTGTTCTTCTCTTCTTCCAGAGCTTCTGTCTTCCCTCCGGCGCTCAGGCTCATCACGATCTCTCCTGGAGTCTGATCCCCTCCTTTCTTCCCTCCGGGGACTCGACCTGCTGGGGCTGGCATACCTCATGTCCCTGGAATCAGTATAAAATTTCTTATACCTGCCAAATCGAGAATTGAGCTTCTCAAACCTCCAGGGCATCAGACTGTATTCGGCGGCTAGCTTATCTCTGCTCATCTCCTTCAGGGACTTTGATCTAGCCTCAGGCTCAGGAGTGGCCTTAAGAGCAACGCTCTTTTCCTTCTCAGGCGTCCTCGCCTCAGTCGTATCCTCACTGACCTCACTCTTTTTCTTCCTCTTATTGAGGTCGAATTCTAGAGTCTTTAACTCAGAGAAGAGATGAGTGTAGAGACACTCGTAAGGTCCTGAGTGTTTTTCAACATGATAACACAGGCATCCCATGTTTCAGGGAGACAGTTCAGGATTTTCGAAGACACCTCCCTCTTGGGAAACTCCTTCCCAAGGTTTGCCAGCTCATTCATCAGCTTAATGAAATGAGACTCCATCTGATCTATTGACTCTCCATCAAGCATCCTGAAGCTTTCAAACTTCCTGATCGCCAAGTCTCTCTTGTTATCTTTGATCTTCTCAGATCCTTCACTCATCTCTGCCAGAGCATCCCAAATCTCTTTGGCAGTCTTCAGATGCATCAGCCTTACTGAATTCTCGAAAGAAACAGTGTGGAGTATAATGTTCTTCGCAACATTATCTAGTCCGATTTGCTTAATCTAGTCAGATGTAAACGCGGACCTCTCCACAAGCTCTTCTCTCGCCTGAGGAACTGGCACTCCTTCAGAAATGGGCCAGGTGATGGAGCGGTTGGTCATGAACGTGATAGGACCCTCCTCGATCACCTTGTACATCTGATCATGGATAGAGTGAAGATGGACAAGAAATCTGAACTTCTAATAATCATAATTAGTAACAGAGAACTCAGGAAGATTGCCTTCAAGGCGCTTAGAAGATTCCACGATATGCAGCTTTCAGAAATAAGATCTAGCTCAGGTAGACCACCAAAAGTTTCTCCTCAGAAACTGTTGTTACTCAAAGTCAGTTATCTTTTGAACCACTGCTCAGATACCAATTTTTGGTCCCGAAATGAGTAATAATCAGTGTATAGCGGGGAATACACAGATGTCAGATTTTCTGAAATCTCAGAAAAATACTCTTACAAACTCAATCAGGAAGATCCTGATAATTCTCACTAATCTGATGGTCTCAGGGACAGCAAGGAATGATCAGTCAGGAGACTAATAGGCTGAGTTTGAGTGTTGTGCTATCGGAAGCTCAGTAGAGATAACCACCTACTGACAGCTCAAGAAGCTAGTTAGTTGGATAGCTATCTCAGTAAGCTAGAGTTACATGCGGAAGTGAGCCCTTATGTTTCTACTCATTTTAGTTCCTGAAAACTTATTTCCGTTTGCTTAGAAAAATAGTTTTTAAGACTGGTGCAGTGATTATGCTAAGGAGAATTGGTTTCTCCTGAAATTGTAAAACTTATGTTGAATGCTAAGTATGATGATAATATGACCCTGAATAATAAATAAATTAGCACTGAGGGTAGTTTCTAACGTGGTTCGAAGAAAACCAACTCCTACGTCCACGGTCTGATTTAACAAGAAGCGATCCTCTTCGGTACTTGTTTTTAACGTGCCAAGGTGCACGAATAGCCTCTTTCCTCTCTAAGGAACTCAATCCCTGGGTGTTTTACAAGTCACAGTCCTTCCCACCAACCTTCTCACATACTGAGGGGTTTGGTTTTCTAGTTTCCAACTAAGGTTGTGATTATCATTTCTAACAAACCAAATCTAATGATAAGGATTATCACTCTAAGTAATATATAGAAAGGAATCCTACTACAACACTAGGAAAATTTAAACTTGCAGAGTGTTGTTTATGGTAAGCTTTGAGCACTTGGATTCTTGGAGATTTCTTTGCTTGGAAATTTCCTGTAACCTTGAATGGAGGCAAGGTCTTCTGTATTTATAGGGAGAATTGAAAAGATATGTTGGAGGAGATCTTTTCAAATCTTCCTATATGTGGTAGGCGCAGACAGTGGTTGTACTTGATTTGACTTTCCCATACTAAGTATGGAAATTCTCTAATCTGCCGCCTATGACTATGAGGTGCATTAAATGCAGCGCAGTCTCCATACATACGTGTCGCCTCCTTACTGGTTGTTTGTCGACTGGCTTTTGTTTCCTCGTACATTAAAAATCTGAGTCTATCGTTCAGTACTCAAAATAAATGTTTATCTTTATACGGAGTGCTGACATTCCTTTTGTCCTCAGAAGTTAGCATAAATGCTAACTCTCCATTGCACGTATCAGTGAAGATGATACTCAGCCCAATGACTCAGGTTACACTTACCCTCACTGAGTGAGTCCTGACCTGACCATGCTTAGTGTACTCAGTAGGAACATCATCAGTGAAAGTCTACAGGATGACTTTTTTAGCTTCAGGACGATCTTCAGGTTCTTTAGGATCAGCTTCAGGTCAGTTGTTTTCAGGACGAACTGGACCTTCAGGATTGGATGCTCCTCTGACTTCAGATCTTGTGGATGTCTCCCTCAATCTTCAGTATTCAGTGCGTTCCCCCTGAACTGAATACCTGTGAATAGAAAATCTATTCAAACCTGACTATCCTGAAATCTATCATCCTGACAAACTATACTTAGGCAAATCATCAAGGGGTTTTGGGATATAATCAAAATCCTCAGATTGTCCCAACACTCTTCACCTTTTTGCTTTATTTTTCCTACAACTTCACAATCCTTTGCAAAATGGGTCAATAATCAATTATATAGCAATTAGTATCATAAATGCAATCAAAATAACTAAAAATCATATCAAAATGAGCATGATTTGATGCAAATATGACCCTAATCACCCCCCCCCCCAAAACTAGAGTATTGCTCGTCCTCGAGCAATGAAACGACAAAAAGGGGAATAATTGCATCAAAACGTGATCATCATCTTGCTCAATGTCATGCAACACTATCCCTAATCAGTGCTCAACATCACATGCAAAATATGTCAACTTATTAGCCATCAATCAAGAATCAATGAACACAAGATCAAATCCACTTATCACAATCCTCTCAGGTGTGTTTCACTCGACACTCAAGTGTATAGGCTATGACAAATCACTCAATATGACTCTCAACACAAGTACTACCATAGGCTTGCCAATTGTCTTCAATTCTCCACCACTAGTCAAGTAACTCATCATCAAGTCAAAGATGACTTTTTATTTAGTTGTAGTGTTGGCTCTTTGGTAAAGGTGGAATAATTTTTGGATAAAAGTGACTATCAAACTAGTTGAGTAAGAGGACAAGATACCTGGCTAGAATATCTCTACTCTTTAAAAGAAAGGTTGCAAGTGATCAAGTTGCAACATCATTTCAACCCCACAACAATTTTTTCAAACTTCTTCTTTTCAATCATTTTTTTTACCACTTCCTTTTTTTTTTGCAATTTTGTATCACATCACCAACAAATTAGGCACATAAGCTCTTCTTCACAAAATTGTCATTCAACACAACTTTCACCCTCATTTTTTTCACATCTTCATCTTTTGCTTCTTTCACTTTTCTTCACCATCTCATCCATCAAACTCTCTTTCAAAGCACATGTAACACTCTTATCCTCATGAAAGCTCCACTAGTCATAGGAAAAATAAGGCTCAAAATGAAGGATAATTAGGATACAATCATAGGTTGCCAAAGAAAAAGGTCAAAGGCACAAAATGACTAAATATGGAATCAATGTCATGGTATGGATAATTTGGCTAAGCGACTCATATAAAATCTAAGATGGCCTCTAATCATTTTTTACAACTCATTACAAAGTGTGATCTCAAATAAGACTCATGGCAAGTTCTAGAGCACAATGCATCAAGAGGACCACACAACCAAAGAAAAATCACCCGTTTTAAAATGAAACAGGAATTAAGCTCAAAAGTTCACGGGTTATGTGATTGTGACTTGCTTCATTTCTCAAATGTTCATCTCAACTCATCATTAAGCATCAAAGAATCTACACTAAGCATGATTAATCAAACACATGATCTTGGAATAGAATCACACTACATCTCACAAAACTAAGAACGCATTCATCAAGCAATTATCACATGCCATCAAAACAAGCAAGAGCACATTATAAGCTCACAAAGTAACACCATCAATCCTAAGAATAAGCATGATCTAGCAACACAACATTGGAAAAGTTAATGCAAATGAAACTTTGAAAAATGATCATACCCCCCTAAACTTTTTATTGCTATGCAATTAAAAGTTTGACAAACTAGTGTTCAAAATGGAATTTGCAATCAACAAGCAATCCAGCTCATGCTAGCAATCAACATCATCACAAGATATAGGCTAAAATCGAATCCTCAATCAATCTTGGCAAACAAATCTAAACATACATCATAGCAAAACATAACACCACAAGAATCCCAATTAAGTACAACAAGTCTAAGGGATAAAAGGGTGTAAAGTCATACCTTGAGTTGGATTTAAAATGGAAGAGTGAATTGGCAATCACACGAGAATTTTTCTTCTTGGCCGAGTGGGATGAAATTTTCCTCAACACATCTTTCTAAAGCTCACAATTCTCATCAAATGTCATTGCAAATAAAAAATTTGAAGAACAAACACACCCCCCAAACTTTTTCGGATCAAGTATCCTAAAAGTTTGGCAAAAAGTGATGAAAATAGGATTTGCAATGAATTAATGATCAACTAATGCATAATCAAGCTCATATCAACCAATAAACAATCATATATAACAAGATGTGACTACCCCAAACTATGATCAATTAAGTACACCAACTAAGGTAAGAGAACACACTACCTCATATAAGTGGTCATGAGAACTAGAGCATATCCCTTGATTTTCAATTCCTACAAAAGAAATAAATCAAACAATTCAAAATATCTAGACTACAAAGCAAACCAAATAAGTAAGAATTTTTTTTAGGATGTGTTGCCTCCCATCCAGCGCTAAGTTTAACGTCTTCAAGCCGGACGACACCAAGATTATCGAAATGGCCAAGGATATTTTTCATCCTTGCCATCATGTTTTTATCCCATAGCTTCACGATTAAGGAAACTCGTAGGATTTCTACCCCAAACCCCAACTTTCCTTTTCCATTTAAACTTGTAGGCACAATCATTTTCCTCTTGACCGTGCTGTCGAGGCACGCAAAATATAATCATTAACTCTACTCTACTAACTAGTAGCAAAAACAAGCAAGAGTCGATCCCACAGGGAGCAGGAAATCAAATTGTGAATTTATTATATTAATCTAAGAGTAATGTAACAAGGGTGTTTGGTTGGTAACTAATTAAGCTATCACTAAATTAATGCAAATAAAAGAGAATAAAAGAAAATATAATTAAGATCAAGAGAGAGAAATAATATTTCAATCCTAAGTTCAGTATCCCCACACTTTATACTATGCTAATTAATCCCGTGACAGTCTTACTCCAATCTCAATCTCATCCCTAGAATAACGAGACGCACAATTAAACCGAATTAATTCTTAAAATTAGCTAGTTAAAAGAGGCTCGTTAACTAACCCTATTTAATCAAACAACCTAAGTGAAACGTTCACTAGATTTAATTTGTTAAACACATTCAACCACCAAATTAATAAAAAGACTGAACTGCAAAATACGAAACGTTCGCTTCACATAACCCAGATCAGCATTATCCCTAGTGAATGGTGCACTGTTTGTTACTCGTGAATATATCCTATAACAATTACGGATTATAGTTTATATTCTAACTGTATAATTAATTGTAAATTAACCTAGCAGGCCATTACTAAATTAATTATTAAACTCCTGAACATGCAACCAAGTAAAACAAAAAATCCAAGATATGAAATAAAAACACGTCACGAGGAATTAATTAAAAGATAACATAAACGGGTTCAACATCCCTAGAATTGGAATATAAAGATATCTAGCCAAGCATAGTCATGGAGTATACGAAAAATAAAATCAAAAGCATAAGAAAAACTCAGAGTTTATATGAAATAAAAGTACTGTTGTCGCCCCAAAGTATCCTTCTGCTTTTCACAACCAATCGCTCCTTTTCTTTCCCGAAGAGATGCTGCGTATATATGGAATTAATTCCTTTCCCTGTACTTGGCCGACTTAAGCCAAAATATGAAGTGTGATGGGCCTTTTCTTCCTGGGCCTTCTTTTAATTCCCACAGCAAGTAATGAGTAGTTGGGCCTTTCCTTTCTTTTATTTCACATGGCCCATTCACCAATCATTAATTTCAAATATGGGCTACATTTCCACCGACTCGTGCATGATATTAGACTTTGAGCCAATTTCCTCAATCAATTTAATTCGTCTCAAAATAAATTCCTGCAAGATCCAAAAATCACAATAAAAATCACAAAGATTCAACACCCTCACAAAAGATATCACTCATTCACGCTCAAATGTATAAGGGGTATAGAAAACACTCATGTCAAATTGTAATGTGGCTACCATATGCTTGCTCAAATATCAAATCCCCACCGCTAAAGAAAATGAAATTCATGAAAAAATCAAAAGGTCTTTGATTTGGTTGTAATGTGGCTTGAGGTAAGGGTAGGATAGAGGAAACATATGTGGCTCATTAGTCAAGATTAATTGTGAACTTCAGTGCACAACAAGCCTAGCAACATCAATCATATCCCTTCCTTTCGAAACAAAACGCATTTCTCCACATCACACTTCACATTGTAAAGAGTAGACAAATTCTCTCAACACTAGCCAACTTAGGCTTTTTACACATTGTTCATCTCCCTTTTTTTTTCTCAACCATTTCAGCATTTTTTTTCTTTTTCTTTTTTTTTCAGCACTTTTCTCAACAATTCTTTTCTTCTTTCACACCACTTCCATTCTTCAATTTCACTCCTCATCAAGGACAATTGTCATGCACCTAATTCACAATAAAATCTCAATAAGGGTGCAAACGGATGAGGCTTCAAGTAAGATGGAAGATGGCTAATAATGTGCTAAATCAAAGAAAAAGTTAAGGCTCAATCATGGCTTCTAAGGATAAATGCAATAGGGTAGGTACATATAAGCCAAAAGGGTAATCATAAGTGCCTTTATCATGTTAATGCATGAATTCATGAATGCGGTCTCAAAATGCATGAAGAGAGCAAGTTCTAGAATGAACACACCACAATTGACCACATAACAAAAAAACTGAGCATTTATAGGATGAATTGCTCTTAGGCTCAAAAGCTCACAAAATAGGCATTGTGCATCAAATCTCGTGCATTCTTGTCCAACTTCATCACCACAAATCAGCTACACACTTTAAATTCAAAGAATCACACAAATCACTCACACTTGACACTCTTGTCATGCCATAAGACTCAAACCAACAGGACACGAGACTCGAACATAAAAAAAAAAACAAGCATGAATTCACTTAAGCATGATCAAAATCTCAAATCCCAGCAGCTAGACAAATCATAAGCCAAGAATTAACTAAAATTTCACCTAAAACATGCTGTGCAAACAAGCAATTTTTACTGACTCAAGTTCAATCCCCCCACACTTAATTCAAGCATTGTCCTCAATGAAATAGAACATATATATGAAGAATAAAAGCACAGGCTGTGCAGAGCAAGGAAAGAATTAACCTGATTAGTGCTATGAGTGAGAGCGAGAGGGTAACCGAAACTGCCGGTGTGTTGACGCAGTGGTGTTGATCAGAATACGGACTGAGGACGGTGGAATGGAGACGCGCGGGCTTCAATTCTGGGCACAGGGGCACGGCGCTCTGGTGCGGGCTGGAGGACGGATGCGATGATGGCTCTTGTGCGCTCCGGCGGTTCCATCAGACTAAGGCGGTGGTTAGGGCTCGACTCTGGCGCCGGCGGTTGAGAGGTGCCGTGGCGGAACAAGAGCGCGCACGCGACGGCGATCGCAGGGGCGATGTCGGCGGCTCGATGCTGCGGGTTAATGAATAGGCGGGATGCGCGATTTGGCCGACGTGAAGCTCGACGGCGGCTGGGTGAAATCCGGCGATGGTCTAGTGCGGCGGTTGGACGATGGTTCGCGCTGATCTGGTGCGGCTTGAGGCGGCTCCGTCGCGGGCTAGAGACGACGCTCGTCGACGGAGAGGTGGGGTTGACGATCAGGGTGGGCAGCACTCCGGCGTGCTGTGCGACGCTCGCGTGCGCGACGGTGGCTTCTGGCGAAGCTAGGCGGTGGACTGGTGCCGAGGCGGCGGCGTCTGGTGTGAGTTCAGAGATTAAGAGTGCACTTTGACCTAATCAAAACTTACCAAATTAATAATAATAATAAAAATAAAGCTAAAAAAAAGGAATTAACAAAAGGGGCGGCTTTTCTCAAGAAAATGGACAGAAGCAAACTCTTGCTTAGGCGTGATCCCGCTTAAATGCATAAGAGCTTCTGTTGGTTTTCTGGAAGCAAGGGCCGAGCGAACTTTTTTTTTAGACGTGATCACACTTAAATTAAGATGATTTTAAGCTAACTTTTTAATTTTTCAACGAATTTGGAGCACCATCATACCTAACGAGAGAACAATACCTGCGCAATTCAATAGAATTGAGCCACCCTTGACACAAATACTAAACAAAACAGCTAAACTAAAATTGAAAAACAAAAAGCATTTAAAATTTGGATTGCCTCCCAATTGCGTAATTTTTTTAACATCGTTATGCTCGACGAGAAACTTCATTTTCTTCACGTGATAGGCGCAGAGTATTCCTCCTTCTTCATAGCATTATCCTCATGATCCAGAGAGTTTGCAAGGGGCACCATCAAATTATCCCTACAATTAGGCTCAAACACTTGCTGCAAAGGTGAGTCAATGCAATGTATAGCAAAACACAGGAGTATCATTAGCAATAAATTTCATGGGATCATGAATACTAAATTGAATGGCTTGTCCATCAAATTCCATTGTGAGGGTTCCCTCACGAACATCTATTCTTGTTTGGACGGTGTTCATGAACGGTCTTCCTAACAAGATAGGTGGGGAATCCGAGGCTTCGTTATTTGTATCAAGCACGTAAAAATCAGCAGGAAATACCAATTCATTTACTTGCACAAGCACATCTTCAATTATCCCATCTAGGTATACATTAATATGATCTGCTAACTGAATTACAACCTCAATTTTCCTTAACTCCCCCAAATTTAATGAATTATAAACAGAACATGGCATAACATTTATTGATGCACCCAAATCAAGCATAGCACGTTCGATTATATAATCACAAATTTTACAAGGGATGATAAACATACCTGGGTCCTTGCGCTTTGGTGGTAATTTCTTCTGAAAGATAGCAGAGACACTTTCTCCCATAATCACCTTCTCATTTCCTTTAAGTCTCTTCTTGTTAGTGCACAACTCCTTCAGAAATTTTGCATATCTTGGTATTTGTTTGATTGCGTCAATCAATGGTATATTGATTTCCACCTTCTTGAATACATCAAAGACTTGCTTTTCTTTGTCATCCTTCCATTCTTTCTCCATCTTAGAAGGAAAGGGTAAAGTGTTAGAAGGAATAGAAGTTTAGTTTGGAGATTTTACCTCATTTTTGCCGACAGCAGGTTTGACACTAGGTAGCTTAGTGTCGTTGGCATCAGAATTTTCCTCGCCTCCAGATTTCTCAACACCCACGGTAGGTCCTTCAAGCTCCTTCCCACTCCTCAAGATAATGGCACTAACATTTTTCGGGTTTAGTTCCGGTTGAGATGACAATCTACCACTAAATTGGTTTTCCAAGCGATTCACCGTAGTGGCTAATTGACTCATCTAATTCTCAAGATTCTTGATGCTATTGTGAGTTTCTTGCTGAAATTTCAAAGAGCTTGTAGCGAGTGATTTCACTAAGTCTTCCAAGGAAGTGCTCGAACTCTGTTCTTCCATTAACTTCAGAAAATATTGCCTTTGCTGTTGTGGTGGAGGGGGATGTACTTGCTCACCTCCTTGCAGGTTCCCATATCTCAAGTTGGGGTGGTCTCTCCATCCCGCATTATAGGTGTTTGAGAAGGGATTGCATTTCCCTCTCTGAAAGTGCCCACTATCTACAACATTGGTGTGTGCTTCAATCTCATCAAGAAGGACTCGACATGTGTCAGTGGAGTGCTCAGTTGTATTGCAAATCTTACATGGCACGACTTGCGAGCGTTCTGCAGCGATTTTTCTAACAAATGAGGTCAACTCAGCTAATTGTTTTTCTAGTGATGACTCACTTCCATCGCTAATCTTCTTCAAAGGTGCATCCCGATGGCCAAATTGCTGTGAGTTTGCAGCCATATTCAAAATCAGGTCTCTTGCTGCAGCAGGTGTCTTGTCCACTAGTGCTCCTCCACTGGCCGCATCAATCAAGTTACGATCCATTAAGGACAATCCTTCGTAGAAGTACTGGATCAAGAGCTGCTCACTAATCTGATGTTGAGGACAACTTGCAACAAGCTTCTTGAAGCGCTCCCAATACTCATGGAACGTCTCACCATTCATCTGCCTCACACCACATATATCATTTCGAATGTTTGTCGCCCTTGAAGCTGGAAAGTACCGTGCTAGGAAGACTCTCTCCATCTCTGCCCAAGTGGTAATTGAACCTGGTGGTAAGTAATAGAGCCAATTTTTGGCCATGTCTCTCAGTGAAAATGGGAAGGCCAACAACTTTGTTTGCTCTGCAGTGAGCCCTGTGGGTTTCATGCTCTTGCACACCACATGGAATTCTCTCAAGTGCTTGTGTGGGTCCTCTCCCACGTAACCATTGAAGGATGGAAGTAGATGGATCAATCCTGGCTTAAGCTCAGTGGTGCCCTCATTTCCAAGCTGTGGAAAGGTGATGCACAGTGGTTGTTGAGTCAGCTGAGGATTTGCCAACTCCTTCAATGTTCGCTCTTCAGCCATCTCGACTTTCTCACTATCTGAGCTGCTACGGCTATCAATCTCCAATGAAAAAGGTAACTGCTTTGCTAGCTCTCGGGTCTCTCTCCTTAACCTTCGTGCTTCCTTCTCGATTTCTGAAATATAAAGAAAATCGGTCCTCCGAGAAGAACGAGTTAACATGCACCAAACAAGGAGAAGATCGTGAGAAGTAAAGAGTATATTAACTAAAAAAATTACTACGAAAATTAATATAAAAAAACACAAAATAATTCAACACCGCTCCCCGGCAACGGTGCCAAAATTTTGATCGTGCTGTCGAGGCATGCAAAATATAATCCTTAACTCTACTTTACTAACTAGTAGGAAAGGCAAGCAAGGGTCGATCCCACAGGGAGTAGGAAATCAAATTGTGAATTTATTATATTAATCTAAGAGTAATGTAACAAGGGGGGTTTGGTTGGTAACTTATTAAGCTATCACTAAATTAATGCAAATAAAAGAGAATAAAAGAATATATAATTAACATCAAAAGAAAGAAATAATATTCCAATCCTAAGTTCAGTATCGCCACAATTTATACTATACTAATTAATCCCGTGACAATCTTACTCCAATCTCAAATCTCTTCCCTAAAATAACGAGACGCTCAGTTAAACCAAATTAATTCTTAAGATTAGCTAGTTAAGAGACGCTCGTTAACTAACCCTATTTAATTAAACAACCTAAGTGAAACGTTCACTAGATTTAATTTATTAAACGCATTCAACCATCAAATTAATAGAAAGACTGGACTGTGAAATACGAAATGTTCGCTTCACATAACCCAGATCCGCATTACCCCTAGTGAATGATGCACTATTTGTTACTCGTGAATATATACAGGAAACAATTACGGATTATAGTTTATATTCTAACTGTAGTATTAATTGTAAATTAACCTAGCAGGCCATTACTAAATTAATTACAAAAACTCCTGAACATACAACCAAGTAAAACGAAAAACTCAAGATATGAAATAACAACACGTCACGAGGAATTAATTAAAAGATAACATAAACGGGTTCAACATCCCTAGAATTGGAATATAAAGATATCTAGCCAAGCATAGTCATGGAGTATACGAAAAATAAAATCAAAAGCATAAGAAAAACTCAGAGTTTATATGAAATAAAAGTATTGTTGTCGCCCCAAAGTATCCTTCTGCTTTTCACAACCAATCACTCCTTTTCTTTCCCGAAGAGATGTTGCGTATATATGGAATTAATTCCTTTCCCTGTACTCGGCCGACTTAACCCAAAATAAAAAGTGTGATGGGCCTTTTCTTCCTGGGCCTTCTTTTAATTCCCACAGCAAGTAATGAGTACTTGGGCCTTTCCTTTCTTATATTTCACATGGCCCATTCACCAATCATTAATTTCAAATATGGGCTACATTTCCACCGACTCGTGCATGATATTAGACTTTGAGCCAATTTCCTCAATCAATTTAATTCGTCTCAAAATAAATTCCTGCAAGATCCAAAAATCAAAATAAAAATAATTAAGATAGGAATAATTCAATTAAATTCATGAGTAGAAAAATATATAATTTTAATATAATTAAGAGCAATAAATTGCACTCAAATAGACTAAAATATTACATAAATTCCTACTTATCACCTCTTCTTTTCTTCTCAACCTTATCCACCCCCTTTTCCTACAATAAAAAATTCCTAAGATGATCCTTAATTCTATTTTATGATCAATTATATCAAGAGGCAAGACGAAATCACAATTATCAACATTATCAATTAAAGCATAAGTGGAAGAGTTTAAGGGTATAGAAATACTCATTTCATTTGTAAGCTCATCTTCCACTTCACCTTGTTGTTTCTCTTCAATTGTGCTCATGTCCATGAGTGGACATTCCTCTACCTCTTCTTGTTCTTTCTCCTTTCCTCTTCTTAAATCATCCTTTTCCTTTCCTCTTCTTCTTATTTCTTTACCTCCTTCTTTTCTTCTTCTTAATTCCTATCAATGCATACAAGGGAAGTATCATATTCATTATCATCATAAAGAGGATTCATAACAAAATCAAAATAATCATAAAGAGCTTTAACCTCGTCATAATCATCATAATAATCCTCTTCACTCTCATTATTTTCATCTTCATCCTCTTCTTTGTCACTCTATTCACTTTCATCATCTCTTAGAATATCAACTTCCACACAAAATTCATCATCTACATTTTCCCCATGTTCCTCCACAAACTTCTCTTCACAAGTCTCGTTGGCTTGGGTGCTCACAAAACTATCATATTGTCCCCATTGGAACTCCAAATTCTTGATCTGATGATCATGATACTTGCAAACTTCATCAAATTTTCGATTTGTCTTTTCAAATTTCCTAGCATCTTCCATTCTAATCTCTTCTATTTGCATGACAATGTGAGTTAGAGTCTAATCCACATAGCTAGGAGGAGTTTCTTCTTGCTGAAAGGGCCTAGGAGGAGGTGGAGTGTAGAATTCTTGATATGAATATGAATTAGGAGAATAAGGATCTTCTTGTAGAGGTGGTGGTTGATATGTATATGATTTAGGAGGATATATGTATTGTAGAGAATACGAGTATTGGTTGTATCCGTCCATCTTCAATTAAATTCACTCCTACAAAAATTAGCACGTATCAACACTCACAAGAATAATTAAGAACAAATAAAGAAAAATAAAGTAAAGAAAATGTAAACATCAACAACAAGCTTAACAAAGAAATTGTTTCCCCGGCAACAGCGCCAAAAATTTGTTTGCCTATTTCGTGTATGTTTCACGCAAGTGTACGTGGACGTTGTTGCTTAGGCTAGTTGACCAAGTTAAAATATTGAACATAGAGAAATGATGCAATATCAAGCTAGTATTGATTTTTTACTAAGGTAATAGATAATGAAAATAAGAAAATGTCTTGGATTCTATCTACCTTTAATTGAAAAGATGCAAATGGCCATTACTCCCAGCAAAAGACTCTACAACTGTAGAGTTGCAAGTGTCAAAGAATCCTAGGTTGGAGAAAGAGAAGGACATAGTGATTTAAGAAGCTGAATCTAAAGAGGAGGATAGTGATACCCTCACCAGAATGACACCTAAAGAAATTGTGCTAAAGCTTCAACACTTTGAATAAATCTTAAAAGATGTTGAGTCTGGTATTTTGAAGGAAGTTGAAAAAGTGCCAGATACAATTATTTCTTCATAAGTGAATAAAGGAGTTTAAGATGTGGTCATTAAAATCCATGAAAGAGGGATTGGAGAAAAAAAGGTAATGCAAGAGAAGTATAAGCTTGTAGTGGATGACTTGATCAAGCAAAATGTGGAATTAAGGAAAGAGCTTATTACAAGAAGCAATGTCATGACAGTATTGAAGAACTCTGTGGAAGAAGTGCAGACTGAAAACTCGAGACTAAGAACTGAAGTTGTTGGATTAAGAGTAGATGTGAAATCACTAATCTCTGATTCCAAGTCATTGAAGGATGAGGTCCAAACTCAACCTTGTTTTGTCACATTTTAATGATAACAAAAAGGGCGAAAATTTGACGGAGTTAGAATTCAAAGAAGGGAATAAAATGGAGGATCAAATTCTGAAAAAATGTGAAGGAGCGGTGCAAATTATTGAACGAAGAATTTGTAGTTGTAAAGTCAAAGGACTTGCCTTCTAGAGTTGTTGAGCAGACTTAAAAGTGGGAAGAACTCTTAAAGGAAACTAATAAGATTTCTTATTTCTAAACCTGCAATGAAACAACCTGCAGTTAAAGCTCATCACTCACAACACCAAAAATCAACCTACTGGTGTGTTGATAAGATTTTGTAATTATATAATTACGAAATCTTATCAACAATTTGGCGCTAGAAGGAGGGTCCCGAACCTCCGATTCTAAAAAATCCGAGAGCAACTTGTGAGAAAGATTGAAGATTTGAATGTGTTCTTGACAAAAGCCAAGGACACCTTGCAGATACACCGAGATTTCCAGTTTCTGATTAAATTACCAAAATTTTGGATACGAAATACACTAAAAAGGATTTTAAACACATGCGTGTAGACGAATAAACCAAATTTTGGATAATTCTTGTGAATGCAAGGCTAGACAAAACCTTGACAAGACTTACCCTGACTGGAAATTGACGACCTTGACGACCTTCCCATTAAAATGTTAAAGGATAACACCTCAGCTACCACTAAGAGATGGAAATATCGCACAAACCAAAACTAAGCTGATGGGGAGACCTCGCGGCGAGCTCCCAAAAGAAATGATGCCCTGCGAGCTCCCCAGCGAGCTGTTGTAGCCCAGGATGAACTTAATCCTGCTTTAAGGAACCTCGCCAACGACCCTGACGAGCTTCAACGCACTATCGCCGCTCTACAAAGGCTGCAGCAAAGGCAGCAAGGCGACCTCGCCCAGGTATCCAGGCGAGCTCCTGCCAACGAGGTCTGTGAGCAGGCAACAAGGCCAACTCAGGCTACCCGAACTCGTGGGCAGGCCAGTGACCTTCCCGCTCAACAAAAGGCGAGCTCCGCGCGAGCTCGCCAGCACAGAGAACAGGCCGGAAAGGCCAAGGTGGTGGAAAGATTAGGCTCGCGATATGGGCGAGCTTCAGCCTACATGGAGGCATCTGCCACCCACCAATCTCGAGAAGTCCTCCGAGGCAGATTGGGACCCAGACGAATGAGTGTCGGCCCCTGCTTCATCTCAGAGGGGGGAATCAGATCTACACCCGCGTAGGTTCGCTCATGACTGATTAAGGAGGCCGGCCACCGATAGACTCAGCCCAAATGGAGGCCGCCAGTTCCAGCCCGTCACGGAGGGTCCACCCCAGAGCGAGGGACTGCGGGGACGTGCGTCCACGAGGCGCACGACCTTTGAACTGGCTCCACAGGAGGTGGCTCACGATGATGAGCTGGCCACACTAAAAAAGGTCATTGAGCAGCTTCAAATGCAAGTAGCTGCCAAAACTGGCGGACCTGATACCACCTCCCTTCCAGCATCTCCATTGGCACCTGCCATTCTAAAGGCACCGGTTCAAAAGAAAATCTAATTCCCGGTGATGTCGCATACGAGGGCAAATCTGACCCGAAAGTCCACCTGGCCAAGTATGCGGACTACATGATCTCAGTAGGTGCCACTGACGCCACCCAGTGCCGGAACTTCCCGCTGACTCTCAGGGACCGAGCTCATCGCTGGTTCTCCTCACTCTCCCCGGGGTCGATCCAGTCTTTCAGCCAACTCACGCGGGAGTTCTTGGCCCGCTTCTCAAGGTTTGGGTCTTACTTGACCCAGAAGCACCGGCTCGCCAACATCCACCAGGGCGAAAATGAATCTGACCAGCAGTATTTGGAGAGGTTTGACAAAATACTGCTGGAAGGCGAGCTGGTGAACGAGGATACAAAGATTGTTGCAGTGATGGCCGGACTCAAGAAGGGTACCGAACTCTAGAAAGAAATGCACCTTGCATGCCCAAACACCTACACCAAATTTTGACACAAGGTTGGGGTGTACGTGGCTATGCAGGCGGAGCTACTGAAGGAGGTCGGTGCCTCAGACGAGAAGAAACAACATGGGAAGAAGTCCGGGGGCACATACAAAGCTCCCCGGAACTTGAAGGATTTTGATGACGGGGATGAGTTCAAGGAAAAACTAAACCAAGTACTTACTATCTCCGTTGACCACGTCTTCGCTGCGGTAAAAGACAAGGTAATGTTGAACGAACCTAGGAGGATTCGTCAAGACCGCACGAAGCTCAACCCCAACAAGTTTTGTGCCTACCATCAGTCGATCGGCCACTTCACCAGCGAATGTCGTGACCTCCTCAAACAGTTGTGGAAATTCTAAGAAGACGGGAAGCTGGCCGAGTTCGTAAAGAAGGCACCAGCAAAGAGAACTAGGATTGAGAGGAGGGAAGTGTCAGATGATGAGGACCGACGTGGTCCTCAACACAGACGTAGGATACCTCCCCAACCTCAATAAGATCAAGAGCCAACCAGAGAACTCCTGGTTCTCGAAGAACACTTTGGAACTGCCGGAGGTCTCCAAGACGGAAGATCCTCCATCTCCAAAAGACAAAGAAAGGCCGAGGTCCGGGCCATCAACCAGGTTCAAGAAGGCAGCTCCAGCTCCAAGCCCGCCACTCAACCTACGGCCGAGTTGACATTCTCCCAAGCGGACTTGGAAGGGGTTCTAATTCCCCACAACAACTCGTTGGTGATCAGCGCCAACATCATGAACGTTCGAGTTAACCGACTTCTCGTGGACACCGGCGCATTCACCAACATACTCTTCAAATCCACCTTAGACGCCTTAGGTGATTTTGAGTCATATATTGAACCTAGTAATGCTAGGATAGTGGGGTTCGAAGAAGCTGTAACCGTCCTCGTAGGCTAGATTAGGTTGAGCGTCCAACTTGTATCGGCCGAGGACCCAGAGAGGAGACTGACTAGGCTCGTAGATTTCCTCATTGTTGACCAGCAATCTGCCTACAATGGATTCTTTGGCCGCCCATTTATCAATGAATTCAAAGCGGCATGTTCAACCTACTACTACCGTCTTAAATTTCCAACTCCTAAAGGTGCCGGTACAGTAAAAGGCGATCAGAAAAAGGCTAAGGAATGTTTGCTTCAAATAAATAATGGCCAAGTAAAGAAGTCTGTAACGCAGGTTCATATCCTTGAAGAAGACGTCCAGATTGCAGTAGATGAGCCGAACATCCTAGTCATCATCTCAACCGAAATCGAGTTGATGGAGGTAGGCGACTTGCCGGAATCGACGACTGAAATTGACCAAGTACCATAACCTGCGCAAGACATACAACCGGCACTCATGGAAGGAGTGGAAGAAACTCAAACTGGCCAAGTGCAAGAACCTGCGCAAAATCAACAACCTGCGCCCATGGAAGTGGTCAACGATGAGCAAGGAGGAGAACCTGCGGGAGGTCAAGAACCCGTGCCCATGGAGGTTGATCAAGCTCCCCAAGTTAGAGAACCATTCCAGGTTGAGAGGCCATCCAACCCAACACCTCAAGAAGTAGGAAGAGTTGATGAACCTGCCAAGGTTGGAGAAAAAGATGGCGAAGACCTTGAACCTCGAATAGGCCATGAACCGATGATAAAGGAGAACCTGGAAGAGTTCCTAAAAGACCCAAGGTGGAAGAACCAGAAAAGGAAGGCCACTCCCATGGAAGAATTAACAGCAATCCCGGTGGACCCGGAAAGGGACTTGGAACTTTTCATAGGTTCCGAGTTGCCAGAACCATACCGGTCAAAGATGGAGGTTTTCCTCATGTCCAACTTAGACGTATTCGCCTGGTCCCACGAAGATATGATGGGAATCCCATTGGAACATGCATATCACCGGCTCAACATAGACCCAATGAGGAGACATGTGCGCCAAAAATGGAGGAAGTATGGACCGGACAAGTACGAAGCACTAACCACGGAGGTGAAGAAGTTGTTGGACAACAAGTTGATCAAAGAAGCCTTGTGCCCCCAGTAGGTTGTGAAGCCAGTCCTGGTAAAAAAGCCCAACGGAATGTGGAGGTTGTGCATCGACTTCACGGACCTAAACAAGGCGTGCCCAAAAGATAACTTCCCACTGCCTCACATTGATCAGCTTGTAGATAGCACTGCGGGTCATGAGATGATGACATTTATGGATGCCTTTGCAGGCTATCATCAGATAGCAATGCACCCAGATGACCAGGAGCATACGACATTCTACACCAATAAAAACATGTACTGTTGGGAAAGATGTTGTTCGGACTCATCAACGCCGAAGCTACCTACCAAAGATTAGTGAACAAAATGTTCAACCAACACATCGGACATATGATGGAGGTGTACGTGGATGATATAGTTGTCAAGAGTTTGTGAAAGGAGGATCACCTCGACCACCTAAAGCAAACCTTCGACATACTACGCCACTACAACATGAAGTTGAATCCAAAGAAGAGCAACTTCGGCGTACATTCAGGAAAGTTCATGGGGCACCTGGTGAGCCAAAGAGGGATAGAGGTAAACCCGACGCAGGTCAAATGTATCCTTGAAATGAGCGCACCAGACTCAATACCAAAAGTTCAAAGATTGACTGAATGTTTGGCAACTTTGAACCGATTCATCTCTATTTCAGGTGATCGGAGCCGTCCGTTCTTCGAGGCGATAAAAGCTAACAGACTAAGACACAAAGATAACTTCCGGTGGACGAGTGAATACCAAAAAGCCTTCGAGGACAACAAGGCATACCTAGCCAATACTCAAATCCTGTCAAAGCCGGTACCTGGTGAGAAGCTGTACCTGGCTGCATCGGAGGTAGCCATCAGTTCCGTCCTGGTTCGAGAGGAAGGCAAAACACACCTACCAGTATACTACGTAAGCCAAGTCTTACACAAAGCTGAGTTGTGGTATACCCCAACAGAGAAGCTAGCCTATGCATTGGTGATGAGTGTTAGGAAATAGCGGCCTTACTTCTTTGACCATCTGGTAGAGGTGTTGACGACATTCCCACTACGGCAAATACTGCACCGGACAGACACTGCAGGACGCTTTTTGAAATGGTCACTAAAAGTCAGCCAGTACGGTATAACCTACGCACCCCGAACAGCGATCAAGGGACAAGCACTCGCCGATTTTATCGACGAGTTAACTTTTCCACAAGATCCAACGAGGAGGCGTATAGCTCCGTGACACCTCTATGTTGACGGATCATCAACTAGCACAACAGCCGGAGCTGGTGTAGTGCTGATAAGCCCAAACAGACAAGTCTTCACCTCGGCAATACGTTTCGACATCAGAGCCATGAACAACGTAGCGGAGTACGAGGTATTGATAGACGGACTTAGGTTATCATTAGTTGTGGGGGCAACCAATCTTTAGATTTTCTGAGATTCCTAGCTAATAATATCCCAAGTCCGGGGGGAGTATGAAGCTAAAGATTAGCAAATGATGATATACAAGAAGATCGTGGCACATCTGATCTCGATGTTCAGGTAAGTCTACATCGAGCAGATCCCAAGGTTGGAAAACACACAAGCTGATGCACTAGCCCGACTAGGTACCAGTCACGGTGAAGCAGAATTGACAGAGGTTGTTGTCACCAAATTAAAAGACCCATCGACGTCTAATTACAAAGTAAATCAGACCTCGAGTGGGGGGCAGAAAGATGGTGAAGATTGGCGCACTCCGATCCAAAAATATTTGAAGGACGGGACGGTCCCAGAAGATGCGTGGGAAGCTAGTCGGCTGGTGAAGCAGGCAGCCAGATATACGTTGGTAGATGACCAACTTAATTCTTGCAAAAGGCCACGGGTTGAAGACCGACTTAAGTTGAGTAGCTGGAGAGTGGATATTAGGTGCGAACAACAGACACTTTGGTAGATGGCCAACTCTTTAAACGTGGATTCTCTCTACCCTTACTCAAATACTTATCTGAAAAGCAAGGGTACGAGGTGTTAGAAGAAATCCACCAAGGAATTTGCGGAAGTCACACTGGGGGCAAGCTTTGGCATACAAGACGATTAGACAAGGGTACTACTGGCCCACTCTACGAAAATATGTCATTAGCTTCGCTCGAAGGTGCCGAAAGTGTCAGCTGTTTGCACTTAATATCCACTCTCCAGCTACTCAACTTAAGTCGGTCTTCAGCCTTTTGCAAAATGGGGTATCGACTTGATCTGCCCATTTCCACCTGGCAGAGGCGGTGTAAAGTTCACTGTGGTAGCAGTAGATTATTACACTAAGTGGGCTGAAGCCGAGGCACTTGTAACAGTGACACAGGAAAGGATGATCGGTTTTATATGGAAAAGTTTGATATGCCGATTTGGACTTCTGCAATCGGTAGTGACGGACAATGGTAGGCAGTTCGACGATCAGAAGTTGAGGGAATTTTGTAGTTCGTGGATCATTAAGAAGCACTACTCAACTCCATACCATCCGTAGTCGAACGGCCAAGTAGAAACAGTAAATAAAATTCTAAAGCATGTACTGAAGATCCGCCTCGAAGATAAGAAGGGAAGTTGGGCGGATGAACTTCCGGAGGTTCTATGGTCACACAGAACGTCATATCGCGCAAGTACCGGGGAAACACCGTTTGCCTTAACTTTCGGGACAGAAGTAGTGGTACTAGTGGAGGTTCAAAACAAAACTTGGAAGGTGGTAGGATATGAACAAAAGGAGAACGATGAGGCCCTGGCAGTAGAAAAAGATTTGCTTGAAGAGACCAGAGCTTCATCGGAATTGAAGAATGCCACATACAAGCAAAGAGCAGAGAAGTACTACAATTTCCAAGTTCGTGACCGAAGGTTCAAAGTAGGGGAATTGGTATTAAGAAAGAAGTTAGCAACTCCACCTGGTGTATTCGGACCAAATTGGGAAGGACCATTCAGAGTCACTGAGGCTTGGGCAAACAGAACGTATGACCTCGAAGACATGGAAAGGAAAGCTTCGTTATATACATGGAGCGCAGCACAGCTAAAGAAATTTTATCAGTAGCAGTGGAAGGGTTGGAGTATGAAAAAAAGTCCGTCACGTAATGAATGCTCAGAAGAAAGCTTATATGCCCCTAAGAGAAGAAGCTGCTACATTTCCTTGAGGAGTCTGTCCAAGATCATGTGTGTGCCACCGAATCCGATTTCTGAAACCAAGATGATAGATTCATTGTACAAACGTGTGCCCACACTAGTTCAAAGAGTTGGAAGAAAACAGAGTATACCCAGCTGTTGGCAGTAGAGGAAGGTGAGCCACCACTTGTAATAAACTAGTCGAAGGTTCGCATCAGAAATGTTGATGGCAACCTATGTAAATTGTACTACTATATGAAGTTAGAATTTCTCAAAAAATATTTACTGTTCGAAGCTTCGTAATACACGAGGACCAAGGTCCCGAACGTTATAATCTAAAAGCTCAAAGGTAAAGGCCGAAGTGCTCAAAGTTAGCGAAAATATCCTTCTCAAAGGATTACTAAGCGCCTACTGCCCTAAGTTAGAAAAATTCACAAAAAAAAGATGATTAAAACGTCTAAGGCAAGGTTCATGAAACCTAATCGCCCATGTGAATTAAAATAAAAGTACAACTCTTTGGCTAAAACGGTTTAAGACGAGCAATTCGCGACCCTAAGAGGTGTAAGACGAAGAACATGTACTAAATGGATAAAGTAAATAGAACATGTACTAAATGGACGAAGAACATGTACTAAATAGACGTAGTCCAAAGCAACGTAAAATGAATGATTCACTTCCCGAAGTGGAATAAGACGAATGAATAAGTACTAAGATATAAAAACGAGCTAATCAAAGATATAACGTGCATAAGATTTAAAGCAAGATAAGTTGAAGAAAAAAAGTAATTCATTTAAAAAAACACTTAGAAATTTTCTAAGTGTAAATAATGGTACTGGTTACAAGACCAACCAGCCGACCATCTTTAAACTACAAAAAAGCTCCTTCTGGGCGAGCTATACGGGCCCGACGAGCTACAACTGCTTGAGATTTGAAAACAAAAACAAAAAAAATAAAAACCTAAGCTAAGAAGCTGGGGCATCCGTCTGGGCTACCTCCGGAATAGTGGGGGTATCGGAAGGAGTGGCGGAGGCATCAGTTGGAACCTCAGCATGGGTGACCTCGTGGGCGACCTCGCCACTAGCAACTTGACCGGCTGAAGGAGAGAGTCGGGGCAACACAGTGATGTTGCTAGTGAGCCCACTGGTGTCCAGCTCACTGTTGTCAAGCATGAGGTCCCCGCATACCTCCTGCAGTTGCTCCATAGTCGGGGGAGTTTGCTCCTCAGCTTGCACCTCGTCCTCAGCATCAACCACCGGGACCTCGAATGTTTGGATGATCTTGAAGCGGTCCCGGGCGGAGTCAAAGTTGATTCCATACCCGGCGAGGTCGCCGATATTCAACTATGTGTCTTCGAGAATTTTGGCCTTCGCCAAGCAATCATCGAACTCCGACACAAGAGCCTCCCACTCATCCTCCTTGTTCGTCCGTGCCCACTGAAAGGAACAGATTACCTCGGCATAGTAGAGAATGAAGCCGACGTCCGTGGCGATCACCTTGGCGAGCTCCAGGGCCTCTGGTGAAATTGAAGCATCGGATTGGCCAGAGTTCGGCGATCTCCAGCGCCTTAGCGGTGACCTCCTCACGTAGCTTGGAGCACTCCGACTAGTTTACCTTGTTCTGCTCCCGGACGAGGTTCACTTCATCCCTCATTTTGGCAAACTCTCCATCCCTAGCGATGAGGTTCTCGCGAGCTGAATCAAGTTTGGTCCTCTGGCGGTTGAAGTCAGCTTGAATTTTCTCCAGCTTCCTTATAGCATTTTGCTCCGCCGCCAGAGAAGCCTTGACCTTCCCCTCCATACCAGCTAGCTCTTCAACGGCCTTCTTACGCTCGTCCCCTAACCAAGCGATAAGGGCTTTGGACTCGTACCGGGCTTGGTCGGCAGTCGTAATATCATCAGTGACCAGTTGAGTAGCGGCCAGAGCTGCACAAGCATAGTGCATGGCCAACCTCGCCCGGTCCGCGGGCTTCTGTCTCTTGATCATGGCGAGCTCTGAGGTAGAGATATTTGGGGGCTTCAGTGAAGATTCGACGAGCTGGTCCGGGTGGAAGCTCCCTCGTAGACGCCAAGGCTTTGGACCTCTCCGCTGTGTGAAGGGCATCCGGGCGATGTGGGAACTCGGCGGGAGCATATCTACAGATCAAAGACAAGTTATAACAAAATAAACAAATAATCAACATCCAAATTCAATATAAACTACCCACATACCCAAACCGGTCGGGAGTGAGCCCGAGAAGAGTATCATCGTGGATGGGGATCCCGTACGGAGATGGTGGTGGCGCACTTTGAGGAGTTGGAGGTGCCGGGGAAGAATAAGGAATGATTGATCGCCCCGAACCTCCGTGTCCGGATCCAGAGCCTCCCCAATCGCTCCGTTCGGTGTCCTCATCGCGTAAACCAGCCCGAGGTCTCTTCTGAGTGCGAGCTTCTTCCTCGCTCACTCGCTATCCATCCCCACGTTGGAGAGTTCACTTGGACTGGTGGGTTGGAGGCTGAGAACCTCGCTCAGATCCGGAGTCACCTCGCCCAGATCCCTTCTTGGTCTGAACGACCTTGTCTTTGGTTTGCTGGGGGGCATGAGTCTTATTCTGCGAACTTGTACCCCTAGTCTTATCAGTAGAGGGAGCCGACTTGGCAAGGTCCACCTTCTTGGTCGCCTCCAGTACGGCGCCAGAGGGAATTCTGGTTCGATTTGGGCGAGGTTTACCCATTTGAAGCTGGCGAGTAAGAAAGTGATATGCCTCGAGTACATTGATGGGTGGAAGAGCGACTACGGGGCCTTCACCTACATAAATGAAAAGGATCACGGTTAGCAATTTGGAGAACTTCCCTAACAAAGAGGTGAGCTATGTAGAGTTGTAAACCTTGAGGGTCTGAACCCTGAGCAGTAAGGTGGTGCGGTGAGGTCAAACACCGGCGAGTCTCCGGCAATGATGTTGACACAGATGTTTGATCTCCCGATCCTTCAGCTCCTATAAGCAACACACAGTCAGCACAAAATCAAAACCGATGGACACTTCAGGTTTACCGCAGCTTGACTTGTGGTGCTTCGGACCTGCAAAAGAGAAGATTAGATTAGTAAATCTAATCCAACTCACACACACCGAAATACGCCACCTACTGTTAGCTTCTCTGTATCCCTCAGGAGAATAAATACGACCTCCTCATCCATTCGAAGCTCGCCAATCCCCACCAATAAAGATGAACTGCTCCTTCCAGTCGCGAACTTTATTGGGGAGGATGCCTAAGAATTTCTCTCCCGGACGAGCTTTGAGGTAGTAGTACCCCTTGCCATCTTTAGCTTACCGGGTCACAGTGAATAACTCGTTGATCTCCGCCGTGGTTAGCCGGTTCTTGTACCCTTCAAGCCCGAAGATTGTCAACGTCGCCAAGAGACTGCTCCAAGCATTCGGGGTAAGCTGCGTGATGGCGAGGTTGGTGTCCATTAGAAATTGCCCGATGATGGGGTGCAAGGGTAGAGTAAGCCCGGCCTCCAAGGTGTGAATGTTGATGGCAGTTAGTTCGGGGGAGGCATATCAGCTCGTTCATTTTCTTCTGGAGCATACAAGAAAATATCCAATGGGATGCGATATTTCTTGCGAAGTTTTGGCAACGAGTATTCACCGATGATGATCTGAACCTCGTTTGCCTTGTAGTCAGATTGACCATCATCATCTCGGAAGGTTCGCTCGGGTAGAGGGAAGGTCACCGCATGTTTTCCCACTTACTCCGCCCAATTGAACTCATGTACAATGTTAGAGGGGATCTGATGTTCTAGGAGTTTGGGAAATGGGAAGTCAATAAAGCGAAGGTACTCATGAGTAACCTCCACCTCTCCGTATCATCATCCTCCTCCTCAATCTCGCGGGCAAGTTCGCTCGCTTGGTCACCAGTTTCGGTGACCTCTTCCTGAGCCTCGGCGACCTCTGTCTCATCCTGAGCGATAGCCTCGTCAGTAGCCCGGTCAAAGTCCTTCCAAAGCTCGCGGAGACTAAATTCCTCACCACCCCCGAAGTTGGTGATCTTCTCCCCTGAATTGGGTCGAACCTCACTCGAAAGCTCGACAACACATAGGCGAGCTACCGAGCTCGCCCCAGAACCCGACTCGATTAAAATTGGAGTCATTTGGGGAATCGACAGGTTCTCACTCATTGGTCTTTTTTCTGGGTCGCGGTTTGAAATGGTTCGACTCGAAGATTGGTCAGACATGTTTAAGTTATTTGGGACAAAATTTTAATTATTTATGTTCGAGATTGATAAGGTCAATAGTCACAGTCACTGGAGGGTCAAAGGAGACGGCAGGAGAATTCAAATATTTCCTAGGAATCCCAAACGACACCGAGAATCCAACGAGAATGAAGAAAAGAAGAAAGAGAGATTTGCAAAAGAAAGAATGAAGGGAAATGAAGATGATGTTCTACCTTGGGGATCCTTGAAAATTCGTCGAATGCAAAAAAACTTAATCGGCCGCTGGAAAAGTGCTCTGAGGAGTTAAGAAGATAAAAGTGGGAAATGAGGAAGATTACTCATATTTATAAGCAAAGGTGCGAGTTGTAGTTTCCGAAAAGCCCAGGGACTTATGTGCAAAGTGTTGTCGTAATGGGCGTGGGAAATAAGGCCTAAAAAGGCGTGCACGATGCCTGGATTCTCGCACCATGTCAGCATATCTACCACCTAAGGGAAGTTCACCCAGAAGCTCGGCACTTTACCAAGAAGTAGTTCGCCAACACTCTAGCTCTCGTCCATAGAGACAAATCAGCTCGCCCACACATTAGAAATATCATGATGTGGACAAGCTGGGGGAAAATGTTGATAGGCGAACTACTCAAGGTTAAGCACGAGATTAATTAACCAAGGTTAAGAAGGTCGCCGACATAGGGAAGCTCGTCGGAGAGGAAAGGAGCTCGCCCAAATGCTCAGTGACCCAAGTCAAATGACCAACCAAGCTTAAGAGAGAGAAGATCGCCGTATAGGTCGTCACCTATGAAGAAACAAGTAGGCGACCTAAGGAGGCTAAACCAAAATCCATCTCCAAATCGCTCCAAAATGACACAAGGCAGTGGAGTTCGCTCAGAAGGTCGCCTAGGTCTAGGACATAGACATTGTTTGTATTAGAAGCAAGAAGATATGTACTAGGACGAGCATTGTAAAGGTAGCATGAATAGTGAGTTAGGACAAGTGTCAAGGACACTTGTCAGCACTTAAAGCCAAGAAGGGTCACAAGGTGCCACCTCACTCATGCAAACCTATAAATAGGTCTCTCATGTACCTTTCTCTCTCTAAGTTCTCATAATCCAAAACACATTTTCTCACTCTAAAGCTCCCACTTTCTCTCTCTACATTCATATCACAAGAACAATCTTAATTCTTGTTATTGTTTGATAAGATCTTTGAATTACAGCCACTTAATTATATAATTATGAAATCTTATCAACATGGTGGTAAATGGGAAAGAAGGGTGAAGGAGTTACAAAAGAACAAGAAAGAGCAAACAATCTCAGAACCTCTAAACATTCAACCTTTGAGGCAGCTAACACCTGATGAACATGCTGAGAGCAAGAATATTCAGAATGAGGCAAAGACTCAATTAGAGATCTTATGGGAAGAATTTGAATCTGTGAAGGATAATTGTACAGTTTTAAAGAAGATCAAGCTGAAGAAAGAAGTACCAGAAATTGAAAGATCTGAAGGAAAGTGGTGACTTCTATAAGAGTGATAATGCTTATTTGATTGAAGGAAATAATTCTAAGAGAATGAGAGCACCTGCTAAAAGGTAATTTAGGTCAAAGAAGGAGGAAGAAATTTTCAATGAGTGTGAACTGAGGATCATACTTCAGTACATGGAAGAAGATGGGAGAAATTAGAAGTTGATTGCTCAAGGAATCCTACCTATGAAGACCTGACTCTGAAAGCTCCGATGAAGAAGAAAAGGATGCAGACCCAAAGCACAGAAGGAGATGATCAATGAAGAACAGATTAGACACTAAAACATTTTAGTTTTTAGTTTATCTACTTTTGTAAGCTGTATCTATCTTTTATCTTTCGAAATCAGCTTAGTTATTTATTTGTTCTTGTTTGGTTTGTTATCTTTACTCTATTGCATGATTTTTGGTAATATCTTATTACCATAATTTCTTTGGTATGCTTTTATTGTATTGTTTTTCCATCATCAAAATATGGGGAAATTATAAGACCCTTATTTTGAGTACATTTTGATGATAGCAAAACATAGATATACTTGTGTATATCTAGGGATGGCAATGGGGCGGGTTAAAACCCGGACCCGCCACGAACTCGCCCCGTACGGGTCGGGTAATAACCCGGTCAAGCGGGTCGCGGGGCAGGTTAGGACCCGTTTGACCAAAAACCCGCCGGGTCTAGGACGGGTCTTGGTATTAGGTGGACTCGCCCCGTATATATATATATATATATATATATATATATATAGTTAAATAAATATATTATGTTATATGTATAATTAAGTATATAAAAATTAGGTTAACATATTCATTAAGTTATTAGATTAGATATGTTCATAAAGTCACGAGCAAAAATTGTACAATTAGGGTTCATTAATTTTTTTATTATTTTAATTTCAATGAACAATATATGTGTGATTTTAAATATTTAGATTTAATAAGTTGAAACTTGAAATGAATTATTTTACATATTTATTGTTGTTTAAATCATTCATATGCATATTGATGTTATATTTTAAAATTTAATATATTTAGTGTAATGCATTTGATATGTATATTAAAAATAAAATAAAATAAAAAATAGGCGTGTCGGGGCGGGTAAAACCCACCGAGTTTGCGGGACAGGACGGGGCGGGTCCAACTCCAAATTGAGGTGGGGCGGGTCCTGGGACAGGCCAAACCTGTCACAGACTCGCCCCGTTGCCATCCCTATGTATATCAGTATATCTAACATTTCAGGTTAATTCAAAGAACTAAGGAAATTACAGTTTGAAAGGAAAGTCCACAGTTGCAGAGTTGATAAACCTACAGTTGGACAAGACCGTGCAGTTGTAAGGTTCCAGCTGTAAGGTTGATCCTACAGTTGGAATTGAAGTTTGCAGGAGTTGAAGCTGTAAAGATCAAGGAAACTTACAACTTTTAAGGACCGTTGGAGGATTCAAGTATAAGATTAACAAATTAAGAGATTATCAAGACCCTTATAACTCAGATTAGTGAAGTAATTTTGCACTCACTAAAGAGTACTTAAGGAAGATTTTATCATGAAGATCTGGAAGATTAAATTCGAAGATGAACCAGAATTCTGATGATAAAGGCAAATAGTACAAGCAGTACTATTCTGTGTGAAGGAGGAGGACCACTTCACACATATAGAGGTTTATAGAGAGAAAGATGAGTCTAATCTAAAATTCAAAATTTTGAATTTCTAACGGATAAGTCAAACCTCTTCCACTATAAATAAAGGAGAATTCAGAGGAAGCAACAACAACTGGAGCATTTCAAGCATTCATACTAAGCAAATCTACAGCCAACACACTTTGAGAGAGTTCATCAGAAACATGTTTCCTATGTGATTCATAGGATAGTTGGTTAGGATTTCTTAGAGAGAATCACATACATTTGTTTTGTTCCCTCACACATTTTATTTTTATTCTACTTTGTATAGATTTCTCTTTGAGAGGTATTTTAAACTCTAAGTGACTTTGTGTATTATGAGTGAATATGCTAAGTATTTTTCTTTTACTTAGATTAGAAATCTTTGTGAGATCTAGTTTTGAGGGGGAAATACTTGTATTTGATCTTTGTGATATTTTCTTAGTGAATTTGGCACCTGAATGGTGTAACAATCAAAGTATGAGGTCTTATTCATAGACTCTGAACCACTATAAACTCTATTATCTTTATTTATTCTACTTATTTACTTATTGTATTGTCTATTGCGTACTTTCATACTGTTACATTTATCATCAGCTTTGAAATTGCATAAAAATTGTGTTTCACAAGGAACTGGAATCTATAGCTGTAGACTCTTTAGTCACTCAGATGTGAACTTCACTTTTCATATTGTTTTTCATTATCACTTACACTATTTTTCCGTTGCACATTTAGAGGTATAAATATTTTTTAATTGCACGAGTAATATACTAATTGAAATAAAAATAAAATATCATAAATTTATGTGAGTTTTTAGAATTTTTTTAGCTGCCACGTCAACATAAATTGTCAAAATAATGTCATATAATTACAAGAATTAAAAATGTCATTTATCAAATTATAAATCTAAGAAAAAAACTTATATAAAATGTTTCATGATATAAAATATATCATAATAAAAATTCGCGGATCCTTAACCTGGTCAGGTCGGATTTGGATTTTTTTTTTCAAAATTCAAGCAGTTGTAATTTCACGTTTTTTCGCTCCCAGGTATGTTACAATTTGGGCAAATGCATGTTATTATTAGATATCAATATATGTAAAAAAAAAATTAATCTGATTGTAACACACATTTTGTTCTTGTATTATATGAAAAATTATGTATTATATAAAATAAATAAATATATATAAAAATAACAACATTTCTTGTGATTGTAACATATATTTGCTCTAATAGTAAAACACATTTGCTTAACAGGTTATGTTAAAATATGGGCAAATGTGTGTTACTGTAAGACTAAATATACTTTTATAAGAATAAATATGTAGTTTTTTTTTTAATTTAATCACTATCCCTTTAAATATAGGTATGTTGATTCATATATTAATATATTTTTATACTATTTTATATGTGTTATTATATTAAAGAAAATAATTATTTCTATACAAATAAATAAATATTTATGAGAAACCAATATTTTTGCTTATAATAACTCACATTTTGGTCTTATATTATGTTAAAAACTATTTATTCTGTAAAAAGAAATTAATATATGCAATATAATAACATTTTATAAGATTGTAACACACATTTGTTCTATTAGTAACACATATTTGCTCCCCAATTTGTGTTAGTATATGGGCAAACATGTGTTATAGTAGAATAAAATGTATTTTTCTTAAGAACAAATATTTTTTTTAATTTAATCATCATCTCTTAAAAGCTAGATATATTGATTCATGTAGTAACACACTTTTTACTTATTTTATATGTCTTATTACAAGATTAAATAATTATTAAAAATATATTTATGAAAAGGTAATATTTTTTCTTATAATAACAAACATTTTGCACTTACATTGTATGAAAAAATGTTATTTCTACAAAAACAAGTGATATATATGTAAAAAAATACTCCCTCTGTCCCACAGGAATTTGCACACTTTCCTTATTTGGACGTCCTACACAAATTTGCACACTATCAAAAAAGGAAACATTGATTTACGTATACACTCACAAACATATACACATATTTATCCATACGCCACTACTTTATATATAAAACACATTTTTCTTAAAAAATGTGCCGTCCCGTAGGGTGCAAATTCTACGGGACGGAGGGAGTAACATTTAGTCTGATTGTAAAACACATTTTGCTTTAAAGTAACATGTATTTGCTCAAATTGTCACGCACCATGTAGCGAAAAACTTGAAAATTATGTTGGCACGGAATTTTAAGAAAATATTCAAATTCGATCCGATTCAGTCAATAATCCGTGAGTGTTTTATACATGTAATGTATTTCATACGGTTAAACATTTTACATGTTTGTGCCTCTAAATCTAATTATATATTACGTTAAGGCATAGTTATCTTAATGCAAGTAATCCTAAATATTATTATACTTTATACTTTTCCTTGGTTAATGTTTGAAATTCCAAGTCATTGACATTGAATTTTTTTACTAAGGATTCAAAAGTAATTGGTGCACATTAATTTTACGTTTAAAAATATATATTAATTATACTAAAAAGTAATAGTATAAATATTTTAATCTAATCAATTAATATTTTTCAATATAATCATCAACACTTTTAAATTTAAACAGTTTCTATTATCGAATTTGTATACCACGTATTAAATATACAAGAGACTTACTCAAAATTATTTCTTTCCAAATTAATTACTATATTAATTGTAATTATAACAATAAATTAATAATGGATTATCTTACTTTTAACATCCATGGATTGGAAAAAACGGCCTTTTACAATTTCTTGCTGGCCCCTCATTTGTCCTGGGGAGACTACGTCAATAAGCCGGTGCCTTCCTCCCTCTCTCTCTCTCTCTCTAACACGACAATTTTGCATGAAAATTACAAGGGTCTGTCTCTCTCTCATTAATTTTATATATATATATATATTATTAATAGACACTTGCTCTATAAACATCGATCTTATCCTTCATTTCTCAGAAGTTGAGCTTCAAATTATTAATCACAGTGTCTTAGTCAAGAATTTTTCATCTGATCATTTAAGATGTCCAAGGTGAAATTTCCCAGCCCTTTACTTACCTAAGATTTTGTATTCTTTTCTTGTGTATCCTTCTTTTCCTTGATTTGTACCATGACTTATTAAATTTAATTCATGGATTAAATATTCATCGTTGAAAATTTAATCTATCTTTATGACCTGATTTTATATTTATGAGTTGGATATAATCTGCACAAAATTTCCAGTTTTCTCAGAAACATATCATACTCTTTGAGATAAATTCATTCATTTAACAATCAATACTATGACTGATTTATTTCTTCTGTTTCCTTTCTTTTTTGGGATTTATTGGATCTTTAAACTGCACAGAAAGCGGTTATAAAACTACATGTTCAAGATGAGAAAGAGAAGCAGAAGGCCATGAAGGCAGTTTCTAGCCTCTCAGGTATTTTTGTCTCTAATTTGCCCTTCCCCTGTTTTTTCATCTACTCTGTTTTTCATTTAAATTCTACTTCTGGCTTTGATGGTAAATTAGTCTTTTTATGCTCCTTAAAAACCTGTTAAAATTTCTTGTTGCACAACATCTGGAAGAAGAGACAACATGAAAATTCTTGATAAATAGTAATAGCATGTTTTGAGATTTTTAATATTGTGGAATTGTTGTTTTATATGTCAATCAAATGATTGATATTAATTTAAATGATTCATATAGTTATATTTAGGAGACTTATTGGAGTAATAAAAACAGTGTGACAGAAAAAATATTTAATGATTAAAGAGAATTCCATTTAAAAGTTATATATTTTAAATTTAAAAAAAAAATGAGGATTGAGATTGCAAAATTCAAAGTTCAATCAGACTAATCGACAATCAAGATTGGAAAACTTAAAGTTGGATCAAACTAATCTAGAACCAGAATTGCTAATCTAGTAGCAAAACAAACACCCCCTAAACAACCTTTATTACATGATCATGTTTAGATGTATAATGCCCTTAATTTCCAGGTATTGAATCCCTTGCCATGGACATGAAAGACAAGAAATTAACAGTGGTAGGGTCTGTAGACCCGGTTCAAGTGGTGAGTAAACTGAGAAAATCTTGGCACGCTGAAATACTGACAGTGGGGCCCGCAAAAGAGCCGGAGAAGAAGAAGGAAGACGAGAAGAAGGGCGATAAGAAAGACGATAAGAAGGAGGGGGAGAAGAAGAAGACGGAGAAGGAGCAAATAGAAGAGCTTCTCAAGATGTACAAGAATTACAATCCTTACTACACACAATACCACCATGTCTACAGTTGTGAGGAGAACCCAAATTCCTGTGTCATATGCTAATTTTCTTGAATTTGGATGATATATACACAAGGTGCCCAATATATCTAAACTTTTTATTTCTTCTTTTTTTTTTTTTATTTGATCATGATGGGATTTCAATAATTTTCAAAATCCCTTTGATCCATTGTGAGAAAGGGTGACTGATGGATTAATGAATTCATCTTTGTGGTGGATTTTTTGTTATATGTAAATAGTTAATACAGGGGACTCCAGGGGAATAAATTTTGATCCATTGTCTTGCATCACACTACTTTAATTTCACATTTTTTTACAAGTTTGTGAAAATATGGAATTCTTTTTGCTGAAGTTTTTATGGTGAATGGATGAAGATTTAAAAAAGAAACATATTTGAGAAGCTTTAGACTTGTGTGCATCAAACGCCCGTATAACTCAAATATATTTTTAAATAATTATATTAATTATTAATGAAAAATTACACATATTATTATTGAAAAATAGTATATTTTTAAAAAATGAACTTTCAGAAATAATATATTTAACTTTCAGTAGTATAAGTGTAACTTTTTAAACTGCACTTGATACACAAGAGACTTATTCATTTGAGAAGAGTATGTCTCCTGTTAAACTTGCTCATACTAAAATATTTATACCACAAGATGTAATTATTAATACCATTAGATGTATTTGTTGATACAATAATATTTTATACCTAATGAGTACTTTGATTTCTGCATTGCTTTTTTAATAGTATCAGTAAGTACACCTGATAGTATGAGTAAGTATATTTAATAGTATTAATTTTATACTATGTAACTTGACTATATAAGTGTTTTTTTATTTGAGAATATGATCGTCAAATGAGTGCTACATATTTACAATTTCTCAGATTAGTACTATGATTTTTGCATTGCTTTTCTCTTGGAATTTGCCTCATTTGATGCATAACGAAGATTTTTCAATTTAATTTTTTTTTTGATGCGGAATAAATAATTAAATGCAGTTGTCTCATTGTATTGTTTTATGTGATAAAAACAATAACTAAAGAATATTATTTTTATTTAAGTTGTTGCTTTTATCCACATAGATAGATCATGACAGGTTCACATTCCTTAGATTGTTTATTCTCTAAATTGCAGCTTCTATTCTAGTTTTTACACATTTTTTGTAATTATGTTGGATTTTTTGAAGTATCTCATCTACTCTTGTTAATAAATACTCTTTAGATGTCATTCTACCCATATTTATTTGTATAATATATGTGATCTTTTCTCATTTCATTATCTCAATTCTCATATATATCCATAATATTTATTTCTAAAAAGAATGTTACTACAAACTTGCCTTTTTTAGTAATTAATTTTTAAATATATTTAATTAACTAAGGATAATTTTAACTTAAGATAATATTCTTCATGTGTGGTAAAATTCAAAAGAGTAAATTTTGTGCCACCATCTCATAAAATGAGATCAATACTATTACTCTATTTTAACTTAAAATGTGTCACTTTATAATTTAAAAGTTGTTAGTTTTAAAAAGTTATAAAATTTTAACAATTTTAACAAAATTGACTCACTTTTCTTTAAAAAGTTGTCGCATCTTATTATGATTTTATTACTTTTTTAATTTGGTAGCTCTCGTATTATGAAATTTGATATGTACTTTTGTTAACTCAGAAAAACGTTTAAAATGAATGGGAGAGAGTTAAAAGTGAAAATACAAATTTAATAATTTTTTAAGACATACTAATTATCCATCTTTTGAAATATATAAAAATAAACAATAAGTTTATTTTCCAGCAATGAATTAAGGAGCGTTTGGATAAATTTATTTTAAATTATTTATAAGATGTAACATCTTATAAATTATTTTAGAATCTTATAGGATATTATTTTTAATTAGCTTATAAGTTATTAAAGTGTTTGGCTAATGTAACTTATAAGTTCTTTAATAATTGGTCATATTTTTTTTTAAAAATAATTTTAATAAAAAATAAATATTTTTTATTTTTATATTGAGGTAAAAGTTGGAAAGCCGTGGTGGGTTCGGGGTGAGGCGGTGGGTTGGGTGGAGGTGACAAGAAAAATAAATTAGAATATCTACAATTTATAACATGTAAGAAGTTTATTTTAAAATTTTATAAGATGTTAGACATCTTATTTTACCAAATACTTTAAAAATTATATTCTTAAATAATTTATAAACTATTTTAAAAAAATAAATAAATTTAAGTTCAGTACAACACCTAAATATGCTGATGATTTCAACGTGGGCTTCTTCTTGTGCTTTCATACTCGTATTAATTATTCATATATTATGACTTTTAATCTCAGCAGCTAGCAATCATGCATATACGTAAAAATGATTATAAATAATTTCAGGAATATAACATCTTTTTCGGGTGACGTATTATGATAATGATATTAATGTTCATCTTAAAATCCAACTAGTTTCTAGATCATATTACTATAAATTCCGCGTGTGTTATGCGAGGTTTTAAAAAATAAGAAATATATATTTAAGTATTAAGGTTTTTATCAGTTTAGATTTTGAGAAATATATAAATTAATGATTTGAAGTTTATATTAATGTTATCAATTAATGAGCGGCACACAAATTTAAATCAATAATTGATTTCTTATATTCTGAATTTTTTTTTTGATATATTATTTTTATATAAATTTTATTTTTATTTATTTTCATATATGTGAACATCAATCATAATTTTTAAGATTATGGTTTTAATAATATTTTTAAATTAAAAATTTAGATAGATATAAAAAAAACATCAAAGAGAATATACATAGTTTGCAAATCTGAAAAAAGAATTTACTTTTAAGAATAATATGAAAATTAATAAATAAAAATTTAATTTTCAGCAATGAATAGAGCCAAAATTATGGATAGTCGACATTTAAATTTTTATTTAAAATACATTAATACATTATTTTATTATACCTAAGTCACCTATTCACAAATAAATTTGGTAGCTGGTAAATGTGATTGAATATATTCTACAATTGATACATCATCAAATTGAATGAGCAATTGTTGCATCATTATATATTATTCTCTATTAGTATATATATAGGTAGATTTTTATTTTATAAGTTATTTTTATATAAATTTTATTTTCATACATGTGAATATCAATCATAATTTTTAAGATTATATCTTTAATATTATTTTTAAATTAAAAAATCTATACTAATCTAATAGTAAAATAGTCTAAAAATAGTAACTAAGTGAGTAAATCATATCAAAAGTCCTTTCTAATTTTGATAAATATATTAATAATATTTTAATCATGTTAACATTAAATGCACAATTAAAAAAGAGTCCAATAAAAAAATGATAAAAAAAATCAAGTCATACCAAAAGTCCATACAATATTTAATATTTTATCTAATTAAAATTAAATGTGTGATTAACCAATCAACTTTTTTGCTAAAATAATATTAAAAAATTATACAATATAAGAATTTTTATTTATTTAATTATTTATAAAAATATAAAAAACAATTTAAATGTAATACGTTACCTAATTGCTTTATTATTATTGTTGTTATTATTTTTATTATTATTATTATTGTTGTTGTTTTTTAATATTATATACACAACAAATAAATTAAAAATTTGTTAATTCTTTTGTATGTAACAAGAAAAAAAATTATTTCTTAATAAAAATATATAAATAATTAATAAATAGTATAATTCATCCAACAATTTTCTTCTATTTTAAAAATAATTGTGTATTTGAAATTAATAAAAATTATAATATATCAAATTAAAATATAAAATAAAGAATATGTGCGAGTAAGAATAAAAAGAATTTAAGAATAAAAAGAATTAAAAAATTAATAGCTCCAGTCCATCATTATTTATAAGACAAACACTTATATACAAATTTCTACGGATCTTAGATCCGTAGAAATATCCATTTTTGAAAATTCGCGGGTCTAAACCGGGTCGGGTTGAATTTGAGTATTTTTTTGCAAAATTCGCGCAGCTTGTGATTTCACTCCCAGTTATGTTACATTTGGGGCAAATACATGTTACTTTAAGGCAAAACGCGTGTTACAACCAGATTAAATGTTGTTTTCTACACATATTCATTTATTTTTGTAGAAATAAATATTTTTCATGCAATGTAACACATGTATATGTTACATTGTATGTGTAACACATATTTATTCTTAATAAAAATAGATTTTATCCTATAGTAACACATATATGCTCATATAATAACACAAATTGAGGAACAAATATGTGTTACAATTAGAGTAAATATGTATTACTGCAAATTTATGTTACAATTGGAGTAAATTTGTGTTACTGCAAATGTGTGTTACAATTAGAGTAAATGTGTGTTACTGCAAATGTGTGTTACAGTTAGAGTAAATGTGTGTTACTGCAAGATCAAATGTGTGTTACTGTATGCACAAACATTTATTTATCCTTATAAAAATATATATTATATTTTATATAACATATATAAGGTATTAAATGATGTATTAAGTACATGAATAACATATTATTAACATAAATCAACAAAGAGAATAAAAAATAAATTAAGTAACACATATTTATACTTGCAGAAATACATATTTTCTTTATAGTTACTTGAAAAGTACAAAAAATTAAATTTTTAAGAATTTGTAACACAGATTTTGCCTAATTGTAACACGCTTTTGCCCAAATTGTAACATACCTGGGAGCGAAAAAATATATTGTTAACATAAATCAACAAAGAGAATAAAAAATAAATTAAGTAACACATATTTATACTTGCGGAAATACATATTTTATTTATAGTTACTTGAAAAGTACAAAAAAATAATTTTTTAAGAATTTGTAACACAAATTTTGCCTAATTGTAACACGTCTTTGCCCAAATTGTAACATACCTGGGAGCGAAAAAACCTGGAACTACAAGTTGCGCGAATTTTGGAAAAAAATGTCCAAATCTGACCCGACCCGGTTTAGATCCGCGAATTTTTCAAAAATGAATATTTCTACGGTAGAAATTTGTACACAAGTGTTGCTCTATTTATAAATGAACTCGAGAATAAAATACAGGGTTAATTCTATATAACTGCACTGCTTTTTGTTTTAATTTAATTCCGAGCTTTGTAATTATAATTTAAAAAATACAATCTTTTTAAAATTTCAACCCGATACATATTTTTCATCTCCGACCGACCACTGATGATGTATTTCGACGGAGTGAACAAAAGTTTGTCATGCTGGCGTACATTCATAAATTTTAGAAATTCAAACCTCCAGTGTTGAGATTTTGAAGAATTTGGTATGATTTGGGCAATTTTTTCTACGATTTTTGGGTAATTTTTCAAGTATTTTGCGAATCTGATATTCAACGCTACAAACATATAAAAACATTTTTCCCTTCTACAGCAAGAAAATATTTTTAAATATTATTTCATATATATGCATATGATACAAAAATATTTTTAAATAAAAAGTATTGTTATTTCATATATATGCATATGATATATAATGTGAAAATTAAGTAAATAATAAGATAATTAAACGTGTGTACGGTTGTACGCCAATGTGGTAAAATTTCACACGCTCCGATGAAACTCGCCATGTGTTGCTAGCCGGAGATTAAAAAAAAATGTACCGAATTGAAATTCCTTAAAAAGTTGAATTTTTTTTAATAATAATCGTGAAACACATGATTAAATTAAAAGTTAAGTAAAAGGTGATGCATTTTTATAAAATTAACCTTAAAATATATAAGAAATATTTTAAATTATATTAAAATATTTATATAAAAATGAAATTGTGATAAAAATGAAAGTTCCATTAAAATTTATGTACAAACTAAATATTTTATTAAAAAAGTAATATAGTACACACGTGATAGTAATTTTAGTACCAACAAAACCAACAAATTATCTACATTTTAAAAATCAATAATCATAATTACCAACCTATATTTAATACACTCAATCAACAATTATTTTTTTACATTCAAATTGAATTTATAATTCATATATATCTTGAAATTCAAAATTCAAATCTTAAATATGGATTTTATTTTTAAAAATGAATTTTTTTTCGATTGATATTATTTATATGAGTTGGATTAAGATTTTTTTTAAATGTGAGTGTCATTGAATTTTGTTAATAATTTATGTTTATATTAGTAGTGAATAGTTTATTTATATTATTAATGTAATAACTTTGAGATACTCATATATACATTATCATGTCAAAAATTAAACTAATATATTAGAAAAAAATTGAATAAAAGATTAGTGGTGAGGGACCATATGCATTTAACTAAAATTGAACTCACAATTTTGATTACAGTGATAAAGTTATATAATAATTTCAAATTAGTATATTTTTAAAGTATTATTTTTATATTGTTATAAAAAAATTCATAATAGAGTGAATATGAGTTGAATAATATATATGTTTTTATGTTGTACCAACTTGAAAATAGTATTTTAAAATATACCATTTTGCAATTTTATATAATATTTATCATATGTTATTACAGAACATAAAATAATTGATTGAATTTGTACAATCATTATCACAAAGTTAAACATAGAATTTTTTTAAGAGGACAATTTTTATTTGTGGGTAGTTTTATGTTGTCACGTTCAAAATAATAATAAAAAAGACAATTAACTTAATTTATAAAGAAGTCATTAATGATTAAAAAAGAATCATATATAGTATATATAAAATTAATTTATATTTTTTTAATATATAAAAAAGTATAAAAATACAAATAATATCATGAAAATAATTTAAAATAAACCGTGCAACATGGGCGATATACTAGTTAGATAAATACAAAAAAGTAAAACATCAAAGAGAACAAATAGTTTGCAAATCTAAAAAAAAAAAAAAAAGGAGATTTTAAAGAATAAAATGAAAATTAATAAAAAAAGAAAAATTAAGCAATGAATAGAGCCAAAATCATGGATAGTCTACATTTTAAAAAAAATTGTATTAAATTACATTAATATATAATTTTATTATATTTCGGCCACATAATCACAAATAAGTTTGGTAGCTCTTTTAAAAAGATGTCTAATGTAATAGAATAAATTCTACAATTGACACATTATCAAATTGAATGAAAATCGACACATTATCAAACATAACTTCCTAGCAGTATATATGTATATGTACATATATACACACTTATTTGCAAATTTAGTAAAATATTAAATAAAATTATATATGTAATAAAAAAAATTATTTTGTTTGTTTAAATTATTTATATATGATAAGATTTAACTTTTACTTGCAAGATGATATTTTCATATAAAATTTATATTTTTGTACGATTTAAATATAGATTTGATATTAAAATGCTTAAAATAAAAGATGGAGATTAACAGTTAATATTAAAGTTAACGAGAATATAAAGATTTTGATTTTGCAACATAAGCATTCATTAGGTTTATCTCTATATATTTAATAATCAAATTCTCAATCAAATGAAAATTTTCTAAGTGATTTTATTTAAATCAATAAGATTTGAATTTATTAATATAAAATATAAATTTACTATTAAATTATTTTAGAATAATTTAATTATTTTATCAAAATTAAAAGATTGACTGATATATGTATATAACTAAAATAGCTAATTTTAAATTTACTAATACAAAGTAAACAATAATACAAAATCTTATTAAAAATTATTAATTTAAAAGATATATAGGATAACTAAACTATATTGACTGGCTTCATATGTATATGATTTTTATAAATATAATATCAATTATAATAATTGCTTTGACACGAATGTTTTAATTATTTTGTATTGATTTAATTAAATATTATATAAATTAAAAATAATTCGAGGAATAATATCATTATCTAGTTTTATGTAATAGTTGTTGGGACAATTTTTATTTTGATTAGATCTCAAAGTTCCTGATGATTTGTTTGATTCATAGTTACAGACCCTTGTTAGTTGGGTTTAGCCTTTTGTTTACAGGGACTCACTTGAGGGGGAGCTAGATGAGGAAGCACCGACTCAAGCCTAAAGACTCAGAAGTTGGTCCATACCTAACCTAAAAGACTAGTCTTTCTAATTGACTAGCATCAGATCGGGACGAAGAGTGAAGACCTTGAGGTCCACTGAAAACTAAGTAGATCCTGATAGAGTTAGACTATTTGAGAATTTAGGTTACTTGTAGTAGGAGACAAGTAACGACTGCAAAGGTGTTTGACAAAAAGGCATTTATCCAACAACAGAGAACCTCAATACTGCAGATCAGATGAGAGAAAGATTCACCCTAAGTTTGACTCTAAGTTCTTGTCAAAACCTGAGGATGGGAGCCAATGAGAAGATGACACATATGTACGGAGCTGACACATTTGCCTGAAATGGTCTGAAAAAGCAAATTTCACTCAGATTAACTTTATCACCAAACAAACATGGAGTAAAGAGGATGTAAAATTTCTACTCATTTGTCACTCCTAAAATTAGCATGCCTAGAAGCTATATCTCCAATAGATAGTTTTCAAAGCTGACTATAAATACAGAAGGTCTTGCACCCACACAAGGTAACAAGAAATTTTCAAGTCGAAATTAACCAAGAATCTCAAGCGCTAAAAAACTATCAAGCAATCTTCAAGCACTTTGCATGTTTTAAATTTCCCTAGTAGAGTCAATTCTGTATTAGAGTTCATTGTAATATCCTAAGCTTAGAGAGATAACCTAAACCTTTATTTTTATTTTGTATTCTAAAGGTTATCTAACCATAATTGGAACCCAGAATTTCAAACCACTCTAGATCAAGTTGTGTGATAGAGTTGATAAGGTCGATTTTAAGAGGACTGAAACTCGTAAAATTCTAGGGGTCAAATTCCCAAGTGAGAAAATCCTGACCACAATGCACCTTGACACGTTAAAAACAAGTACCAAATCCTAAGAGAGGATTTCTCCAGTTAAATCAGGGCAGTGGATGTAGGAGCTTGAGTCTCTGAACCACGTTACATACTTGTGTACTGATTTACTTACTTTCTGCATATTATTTTGTCATAACATTGCATTCAGCATTATTTTATCAGAATAGACTCAATCTATCCTAATCCTAATTTGTACACTAATTCTCTAATCACAGCTTCTCAAAGACTAAGTTAAAATCTTTCAAGAAACTAAAACGAGTAGAACTTAGGGCTCATACTCCGCACCCAGGCTTGTTTAGATATCTATCCAACTGACAAGCTTTAAAGCTGTTAGTAGGTGTGATCTCTACTTAGCCTCACTGAGCACTCAAGATCTCAGTGTTCTTTAATCCTGACCTGACAGTCATCCTGACTTTAGTTCAGTGATTAACTTCAGTTCAAGCTGACTGAGTTCCTTTGAGGGATCTTTGCAAAAAGATTTGATATCAGTGTATTCCCCCATACAGTAATTAGACTCGTTTGAGACCAACAATAATTCAAAATTATAAAATTTTAAAAATACTATATTATGCAAAGTTGAACATTATATGCAAGATATTTGAGTCAAACGTATTAGATTGTTTCCATGACAAACTATATTAGAATATTTATTTCCTAAAGTTATGCAAAATACATATTAATTCAAATCAAAGATAAATTCTTGTGTGCACTTGGGTGCCTTTGTGGCGCCCCATGTAGGAGCGTCATCCTTTTTCATTATATTTATTTAAAGACACATTATTTGTCATAAAAATAATAAGTGATTTCATTTGAAATTGAAAATAAATTGACTTTAAAATTTTATCAGCGGAAGACTATATCGTATAAACTCGAGTTGATTTTTTTTTCAAGTGTCTAATCAGGCTTGTGCCTAACTCGTGTCTCACCCACATATCTAAATCAAACCTTCACTTAAATAATACAACACGAAAATAGACTATCATGCACGTGATAAAAAATGTATAACTAACTCAACATAATAAGACACACAACTATGTAATAGACTAGCCATGAATATAAAACTTAATCTCAAAATATTTTCTTAACATCCTAGAGTTTGGAAAAAGACTTGTCAATTTAACTAGGAAATCCAAATCCAAGCATAAAAATTCAAGAAATTATCTTCAAACCTATGACATAAGAAAATACTTAATAGACCTCTTTAGAAAACTTAAACAATTACAATATTATTTAGATGGAGTAGACCCAGTCAGTCACACGTCCTCCTCACTGCCAACGTTTCCTGAAATAGTTAAAGTAGCATCATGAGTTTTCTCCCGGAGAAGAAGCCCAGTGGGATAACATATAATGTATAATGCATTAAAGAGACTAATAGCATGTCAACCGAGTTAGGGGTGTGCAACGGTCGGTTCGGTAACCGAATCGAACCGAATTAATAAAACTGAAATCGAACCGAAATGAGGTAAAAGTAACCGAAACCGAACCAAATTTATGTAAAACCAAATATAACCGAAACCAAAATTTTTGGTTTGGTTTCGGTTATAACCGAAATAACCGAATTAAAT
>JAPKLY010000161.1:358480-383923 GCA_026898435.1 Prunella vulgaris | reverse complement strand
GTCAAACTCCCTCACTCACATTTTTTAAATATTATTTATATATATATATTATTAATATTTACAATAAGATAACATTATTTAGTTATATAATATTAAAATTATTTAATCTATGGAATTCAGTATAAAATTTATACATATTTATAGAGATGCATTCATGATTAAAGTATTATAATAATTCAAATAAGCTATATTAAATTTTTGTAACTTAAATAATTATGAAGAATTCACTTTAGTATAGTGAATATTTTTCATATAAAATATTTAAGGTTTATTTTAATTAGTATCATAACATATATAAAAATTCTTGTTACATACCCTCTTTTTTTTTTGTAGTAGATTATTTCTAATTAATTCATACCTAATTTATTTCCTTTTTTTTTCTTACTTGTTTGCGTCGAGTGAGTCGCAATCGAGCTCGATCTCCTCAGTAAGTCATCCTGCTAAACTTTTAAAGTTCATAGAAAATATTAGTTCTTCAATTTAGTAAAATAAATTTTTCGAACTAACAATTATTTTGTTTCAAAATTTAATGTTAAAAAAATAATTAAATTATTTAAATATATAGAATATAATATATTTAAAAATGAGGTGTTACAGCCTTATTTTTGGATTTTAGTCTCAATTTTAATTTAATTTTGAATGGCTCATTTAGATAAAATTCACGGGTCGAAAATGGGCCAATTTTTTTACTTTTTGAACATACATAGTTACAAGACGCAATATGTGTTTTTTTGTAACTGAGGTATTAGAGACTTCCTCTTCAGGTATTATTTTGATTGATTAGTGAAAATTACTGACTTATTCTTTGAGTATCACTGACTTGTTATTCAGTTATTACTATTTTGTTATTCGGGTATTACTAACTTGTTTTTCGGGTATTATTTGGACTTATTATTATGATATTACTTAGACTTGTTCTTTGGGGTATTACTGACTTGTTATTTTGATATTACTTAGACTTGTTCTTGGAGTATTACTAACTTATTTTTTGGGTATTATTTGGACTTATTTTTTGTGATATAATTGAGTTGTTCTTCGGGTATTATTAACTTATTTTTGGGTTATTACTGACTTATTCTCGAGTATTACTGAGTTGTTATAATACTGACTTATTCTTCATATTTACTTAAACTGGTTCTTTGAGATATTGCTGACTTGTTCTTGGAGTATTATTGAGTTGTTCTTCGGGTATTAATGACTTTAAAAAATAAGAACTAAGAAATTTACTAGCATAAAATAAATAATAAGATATACTTTGTAGCATGATGTTTATGATTTCAAATTATTTTGTAAATTTTTTGAACAAATTCAAGTAAACTGTTTTCGATAATTTTAATGTGATTTATTAAACTTTTGACATTCTTAATCACATCTTATAAAATAAAAATATACAAAAGAAATATTGAACATTAGAAAGACAAATAAACAATTCAAACATTAAAATATTAACTTAAATACATCAATAACTATAGCAACTAGATATTACCTGCAAAAGAAAATTGCAAAACTTATGTAACAATAAATATACAAGGTAAAATTACACCACCAAATTATTAGATGTAAAATACGAACCTGCATAAAAATTGAACATAAAAAAATGAATAAACAGTTCAAACATCAGATATTAGAAACTTCAAAAGATTAAAAGAAAAACAACATCAAAAGCATAAATAAATAAATAATTGAACCATCAAATCTTAAATTGTTCTGCCATTGTAGCAATTAAATATTATCAGCAAAAGAAAACAACAAAATTGTATAGCAATAGAAAAAAATCAATATGAAATATAAAACTGATATACAATGTAAAATTATATCACCAAATTATCAAATTTAAAATACGGACCTGCAAAAAAATCGAACATAAAAAAGATAAATAAATAATTCAAACATCTGACACAATAGATAAGAATGTAAGAAGATAAATAAGAAGAAGCAAGATCAATGGTTAAGATTGATATTATAAATATATTTATAAAATTTATATAAGTTAAAAATATAGGGTAAAGATTAAAACACTTAAAATGTAGTGTAGATATTAACTCTTAATATTAGAATTAATGAGAATAGAGAAAATAAAAAATTTAGATATAAGATTGCTATTATGAATATATTTATATATAAGATGTATACATTTATAAAATTTAAAATTATTGGGTTAAGATTAAAAAACTTAAAAATATAATATAGAACTTAACAGTTTGTATTAGAGTTAATGAGAATAGAGAGATTTGGTTGTTTTCGTAAGTATGTCTTTATATAATATAAAGATGTATCATAAAAATAAATTTTATTCATAATACCGTAGCAGCATGAGTATGAGAAATACCCTTTCAAAGAGAATGTGATGCGAAAAAATTAAATATGTGAATCCATAACAATAACCTTCTCAATCTCTGTTGATTCATAAAAAAATACTAGTGATGAGGAATAAATAGATAACACGCACTTTCAATTTCCATTCATAATCCAACTGTTTAATAATGAATTACAAGAGATCATTAAATAACAAAGAAAACATAAATATATAAAAATAAATCATAAAAATACTACTTCTAAATTTACAATTAAACTTGAGTCTCCAAATCTTCGAATTATAATCCTAGATTGCTACCTCGATATCGTCTCCAACATTCTCTCCCTCTTTGAAACGATTCGCCCTCCAGAGATGAAATAACAGTTTGGAATATGTGATATCGAAAATATTTGCAGAATACACGTGTTTCAAAATCTTGAGATGGTAAATAAATTGGAATCTTGGAAAAATACCAACAAAATAACTATCCTGACTGATATAAAAATAATAGTTATCTTGTGAATAAAATTAATAAGCACGAGATCAATATGTTGGTCTTGATCGAATATCGAATGCCAATCATAATCGTAGTATTGAGTCTCACCAAAATGTTCTAGTCCATCAAGAAAATAAGGCACATCAAAAAAATAAAAAAATATCACTTTTATCTTCATTAGATGTAACCGGAAAAGAGTTGAAAAGCTGAGACAGGGCATTAACAATCCTCCCAATGGCGATTCTCAATTGGATGTTCGGTAGGAGCACAACAGGGCATCTCGATAGCGTCAGGTATTGTTGCTTGTTGGAAACGTAGTGTGTCAATGGCCTGAGTGAGTGCAACGAGTCGTCATCGTAACTCATCCATACGAATCTCACGAGTTGACAATGAGCAGGAGTGTTGCCAAAACTCTAGATACCAACTGACGCAGAAAAAAAAGTGATACTATCGTATCAATCCATTGATTTTGAGAATACCCAAATAATTACGATCTTGCTTATATTATTGTTGATCCATTGATTCCTAAAATACTGTAAGAATAATAAATAAACACGAATAAAGACCTAACACTGACAATTTTCAATTCAATATTTGACTCCCCCATAATGATAATAAAACTCTTATTTATAATAATAAATAAAATCTTAACAAATCTAAACAAATCTTATCACGTAAATAAGAATCTCAATAAATCCTATCAAATAAATAAAAATCTCAACAAATCATATCATAAATAATATATATATATATATATATATATATATATATATATATATATATATATATATTCCTAATCTCCATCATTCTCTCCCACTTCGAAAGATTTGTCCTCGAATCTGCTGAAATATGTATCTTGAGCAGGAGATTGGAGGCAATTACACGATCAACATCATCATGAAGAGTATAAAACACAAACGTCTCATGATACTTCGCATAAAAAATGTCTGCAGTTCGTATTTTGCTCAAAATCTTGAGATGATATGAAAATAAAATTTTCGAAGGTAATTAAAATAACTATCATTACTTATAAAATAATGATAATTATTAAAATCAAAATCATATATCTTATATAAACTGAAGGGACTGGTATATGTCGAATGTGCACAATGATCCAACAAAGGAACCGAGTCAAAATTACAAACCAAATATCTTGGCCTAAGTTGATATACTCTAAATGCAACAGGGTAAAACCCATATTCTCCATTATTGTCAATCACAACAATCGACCTATCTGGTAAGACTATGACAATATATCCAATTTTTTGGTCTACTTCCATGTGGCCACAAACAAGACCGGCGGGGAAATCAGGTGAGAAGATGGTGGCAACGCCGCAGGCATTTGGGGTTGCAGTCAAAGAAGGTGTCGCACGGTAAGAGGAGGCTTCGGCGAGTATCATGGTATGATGCGGCACCACGACAAGCACGGTGACGGCGGCAAGCACCTGCGTGTCGGTTGGAGCCCTAATTGGAAGTTTTTGCACTAGAAGAGATCGATAGTGGCGTCACACAATGCGGGGCTAGCTATGAACCGGATTGTAATCTGGGCGGTTGTGATGGCAATGTGGGAAGATCCTGGCGTAGACGTGGGCGGGTGAAATCTCTCGAATTAATGTTTGATAAATTGCAACAATCCAAACAGGGAAATAGAACTGGTAGCTCATCTTTCGAATTGACGTACTTGAGGTTTTTGCGGTGGGTGGTGAATCGATTGTGGAGGCCTGATATATGGTAGTGGGCGCTTATCGAATGATGTTTCGATTGGTGTGTAAGGGACGGGTGGTGGTGGACTGAGGTGTTTTTGGCACACGATGCGTCAGTGATGGAGAATGTCAATCTGTGGATGGGGTTTTAATGGTTGTCGCCAGCGGTGGTAAGTCATTTAGTGGGCTCGTGTTTGATGGTTAGTGATTGGGGCGGTTAGTGGTGGATGGATCGCTAGAACTATTGGCAATGGAGGGTGGTATTGCAGCTGGTGTTGCGGCCATCAGAGTCGCTCGAAATGGGATAGTGGCAATAATACCTGTCTGTACGTCTCTTTGGGCAAAGCTATTGAAAATTTCATTGACTAAGGCATCACATAGAGACCAGAGAAAATCAAATTCTTTATTCGTATCACAATAATCGTATGTCATTGATAATCCACAGGGTTGTACTGACTTCTGATATCAATTGACGTATGGAATATGTGAATCCATAACAAGAACCTTCTCAATCTCCATTGACTCATAAAAGAATACTGGCAATGAGGAATAAAGAGATAACATTCTCAATTTTCAATTCAATATTCAACTCCCCTACAATGATAATAAAACTCCTATTTATAATGTTAAATAAAATCCTAACAAATTTAAACAAGTGTTATCAGATAAATAAGAATCTAAATAAATATTATCAAATAAATAAAAATATCAACAAATCCAATCATAATAAATACAATATTTATAGACAAAGACTTATATGAAACGTTTCATGATGTGAAACATACCGTATATATTAAAAATTTGCGGATCCATGGCCGAATCGGGTCGAATTTGGGTAATTTTCTCAAATTCTCACGCAAGCACAATTTTTAAATATTTCGCTCCAGGTATGTTACTTTTTAGGCGAATGCATGTTACTTTAAGGACAAATGTGCGTTACAATCAGACCAAATATTTTTCTACATATATATCACTTATTTTTGTAGGAATAACATTTTTCATACAATGTAAGAGAAAAATGTGTGTTATTATAAGAAAAAATATTACATTTTCATAAGTATATATATTTATTTGTATATAGATAATTATTTTATTTTTTAGTAACACATATAAAATAGTAAAAAGTGTGTTATTACATAAATCAATATATCTAGCTTTAAGAGATGATGATTAAATTAAAAAAAAAACACATTTGTTCTTAAGAAATATACATTTTATCCCACAGTAACACATGTTTGCCCATATGCTAACACAAACTGGGGAGCAAATATGTGTTACTATTAGAGAATGTATATTACTATCTTATAAAATGTTGTTATTTTGCATATATTCATTTGTTTTTATAGAATAAATAGTTTTTAACATAATATAAGAGAAAAATCTCGTGTGTTACTATAAGAAGACATATTGGTTTTTCATAAATATTTATTTATTTGTATAGAAATAATTTTTTATATAATAACACATATAAAATAGTAAAAAAATTTGTTAATATATGAATCAATATACCTAGATTTAAAGGAATGATAATTAAATTAAAAAACACATATTTATTCTTAGAAAAGTATATTTTCTCTTACAGTAACACATATTTGTCCATATTATAACACAAACTGGGGAGTAAATGTGGGTTACTATTAGTAAAAATGTGTGTTACGTTACAATCTTATGAAATGTTATTCTTTTTATATATATTCATTTATTTTTATATAATAAAAATATTTCATATAATACAACAGCAAAATGTGTGTTACTATAAGAAAATATATAATTTATGAAAAAAATAAATATTTATGAAAAAAATAATATTTTTTTATAGTAACAAACATTTTTTATTAGATTGTATGTAAAAATATTATTTCTACAAAAACAAATGAATATATGTAAAGAAAACAACATTTAATCTGATTATAACACACATTTTATTTATTAGTAACATGCATTTGCAAAAATTGTAACATATCTGGAAACGAAAAAATCTGAAACTATAGTTGTGAAATCTTTTAAGAAAAAAGATCAAATTCGATCTGGCCCGACCCAACCCAATTAAAAACCCACAAATTTTTAATATGATATGCATTAGATAAGTGTGCCTCTTCCTAATCTCCGTAAAATCTCCACTGATTCAAGTAATCTCCTAGAATTTACAAGCCAATTTTTTTTAAAAAGATTTAGCCGAACACCAAATTGAATATTTATCTCTATTTTTTTTTTGACAATTTTTTCCACCTGAAACGGAGCTCCTAATTAAAAGATCAGTTTATTTCTCCATCTCCACACCACCTATTAACCAATTATATATGAAACATAAATAATTATGTGTATGAGAATAAAAAATCGTCAATTATATTAACTAATTAAAGAGAAAATTACAAATCAAGTTATTTGCATATACATATAAAAAGTCGTCAATTATATTAACTAATTAAAGAAAATTACAAATCAAGTTAGTTTACGTACCAAATGTTTTAATTTGCATCTCTTTGATACAAATTTTTATCCATATCATGGAATCTTAATTTAATTAATAAGGGAAAATTTTTTATCCATATATTTTAAGATAAACGAATAATAAATTTGTCCTCTAGTTTTGCGATTAGGTTTTGTGTGAAGATAAATAGAAGATATTCTATCTTTAATATATTTGCAAAGTTGCTTTTCTAATAACATAATTGGACATAGACATGTAGTTTACATTTTTTTTTCATATTTGGAAAATTGATCAATTTCTTTTACCAATTTTTTAATTAATTAATTTAAAGTAGATTTTCTATAAATTGCAATTCACATAAAATTTGGTTTCATAAATTCTTTTTACCTATTATAAAAGAAAAGAAAAGAGCCCAAGGTTCAAATATTTTTAGTTCAACAACTCTGATTTTCTCAATTTTGTTTATATATTAATTAATTAATTAATTAATTAATTAATTAATTGTGTGATTGATCCAATCCACAGTTTTCTATGAAATGCCAAAAGACAAGTCTAGAGAGTATGTTTATTTAATTACATTTGATGAACTAAAGTAATGTTAGTCTACCAGCTACGTTGGCCGCCTTTTAGAAAGCGATATTAATAAAGTGTTAACATCATATGAAAATTGAAATACTATCTTATTATATACACCCCTCGTCGACGAAGTAAACGACCTTTTATTTATTTGATTAATTGGCTAATTAATTAAATTGAAAATGAAAAAGGGCGTTTCCAAGATAAGAATCTAATATGTTGACAACATTGCATAAATAAACGGCTTTATTTTGTTTATACATATATGCATCCGAAAAAAGTGTTGGTCCACTACATACATAATTTAATAAAATTAATTATTATTATTACATACTTCATGATTTCGATTTTAGCTTCATATATCACAAAAATTTATATACAAATTTCTACCACACAAATATTTATTTTTAAAAATTTGCTGGTCTAAACAGGATCGAATTGAATTTGAGTATTTTTTTTTAAAATTCGCGCAACTTATATTTTCAGTATTTTATGTTACAATTTGGGCAAATGCATGTTATTTTAAGACAAGATGTGTGTTATAATTAGACTAAATGTTGTTTTTTTTACACATATTCATTTGTTTTTGTAGAAATAAACATATTTCATATAATGTAACACATATTTGTTCTTAACAAAAATACATTTTATCTTATAGTAACACATGTATGCTCATATTATAGCACAAATTGAGGAGCAAATATGTGCTACAATTAGAGTAAATATGTGTTACTGCAAATGTGTATTACAATTAGAGTAAATGTGTGTTACTGCAAATGTGTGTTATATTTAGAGTAAAATGTGTGTTACAATTAGAATAATTATGTGTTACTGTAAATGTGTGTTTTAATTAGAGTAAATGAGTGTTACTGCAAGATCAAATGTGTGTTACTGTATATACAAATATTTATTGTCCTTAGAAAAATATATATTGTACTTTATATAACATATGCAAGGTGTTAAAAGATTTATTAGTACATGAACAACATACTATCAACATAAATAAACAAAGAGAATAAAAAATAAATTAATTAACACATATTTATTTTTATAAATATACATATCGTCCTTATAGTTATTTGAAAAGTACAAAAAATTAATTTTTTAAGAATTAGTAACACAGATTTTATCTAATAGTAACACGAATTTACCCAAATTGTAACATACATGGGAGCGAAAAAACCTAGAATTACAAGTTGCACGAATTTTGAAAAAAAATATCAAAATCCGACCCGACCCTGTTCAGACCCGCAAATTTTTCAAAAATGAATATTTCTACGGTAGAAATTTCTACACAAGTGTTGCTATATATATATATATATATATAAGGGTTTTTCCAAAAATAAGAATCTATTAAGGCCTCATGTGGTTTAATGGACAAAACAAATAATTCAAGATAGATTAATTAAAATTATAATCTAAATTTTTTTATTTATGAGTTAAATAGTAAATTTTAATTGATAGATTAAAATAATCAATACTGTAAGATATTTTAATTTTAAATGTTTGAATTGTAGGATTATTAATAAAAAAAATATGATGTAAGCATATTAAGTTTGCCTTCAATTAAATAATGACACGCATATAAATTAAATAAATATCAAACCATATTACTATTTTAATTTAGAGGATCCATCAAATTAATTTTCCAATTAAATAGTCAAAATAATATTTATTGTATATGGTACAAGTCGTTATTAACTTACGAGTCTCCCCACACTCGTATACGGCAATAAATGCTTGATTTGCCGTATTTATTCGAAACTATAAATGTCTCGTATAAATAAAGAAGAAGGCGAAAGTCAATCAAGCTAAATTTGGTCGATTCATTAATCCTGTCAATCAAATCGACATCAGCCAACCAGAGCGCACCATGTGTCAGCACAGGAAATGAATGTCTTCACCTCTCCACCCTATAAATAGGGGTCATTCCATTCACTCAAAATGTGGTCCTGACCAACGACCACAACAAACGAAGACGAGCAATGAACAAACAACAACAACAATCTTCTCAACAAGTAAGCTGCGAGCTAAGAATATCCAGCATCCAGTTCTTCGAAGATTCTAACATTCTTTACCAAATTTGAAGAAGTTCTTCGAAGATTCAAGTCATTCTTCATCAAAGCCTTCCAGAAACTGCGTTCAATCCAAGATCAAGGGTCTATATCCCTCCTATCAGACATTTTTCTTGAAGAATATCTTGAAGATCAAAGCGTTCTTTTCTATATTCAATTGTTCTTCTTCCAGTTCAACTAGAATCGCTATCTGATCTAAGATTAAGTCCCTATATTCCTCCAATCAAGCATTTTTCTTGAAGATCAACTTGAAGATTAACAAGTGTTCTTCGCCATGTTCAACGATTCTTCACCAAGTTCATCCACAAACACTCTTCTATCAGAAACAAGGAGTTTCATCACTCTGATTAGACGTTTTCAATTGAAGACCAACTTGAAGACTTCAAGCGTTCGTCGCCGCCTTCAAGTGTTCTTCATCAAATTCAGACACAAACACTTTCCGATCAAAAATCAAGGTTCAAGATCCCTCCGATCCATTGTTCAAGCTTAAATCAAATCTTGAAGATTCGAAGATCGTTCTTCAGCAAATTCAAAGGTGTTCTTCACAAAAATCTTCAAAGACTTCGCTCGATCCAAAACAAGACAACACATCCTTGGATAAAGCGTTTCAAAGTCAAAGTCAAGTCAAAGATAGAGGAGAATTAGATGATCATAGCTAGAGAGAGAACCCCTTCAAATTCAATAAATACTTGCAAATTATTTCTATGTCAATAATATTTTATTTTCACAAGAATTGTTATTACAAATTTGGCACGCCCGTTGGGACCTCACTCTACCTTTCATCTCTCATCTTCAAGACTTACACGCTATCTTGAGAGTCTACATCAACTATTTTCAGAATGTCTTCCTCTCGCAAGATCATTGTAAGAGTTGCACCATCAAAGATAGCCGAAGCCAATGTGATCATGAGAAGCGTATCAAAGAGATTGGAGTTTGAGGCCTCTTCACAGACCAACTCTTCAGTAGGGAACAAATCACCTCGTGCTGCTAAGGAAGATGAAGTGGACTCCGCAAGATCAATTCCCCACTCTCAGTCAGACTCATTATCAACATCAGGAGCAGCTCTAGTGATGATGGCATACACTTCGACCATAGAAGAAAGACTATCAAGCCTGCTCAAAGCAGTTGAAGGTCTCACCCACCATGTCAAAGAACATGACTTCTTGATTGCTAAGCTGATTAGCAAAGTGGACGGCGTCGAGTCAAGTCAAGCTCATAGAAAGCAAGTTGAAGATCGTGATGAAGTAGAGACTTCAAGCAAATACTAACCAGTAGAGACTGAGTTAACTGCTAGGGAGTTGCCGATATCAATTGATGGAAGGATATAAGTCGAGCTGCTCAGAGAACTCATAATGGACATAGTGAAGGAGAAGTTCGATGGTGACTCCAAATAAACTTACAGCTATGCCAAGCCCTACACAGACATGATCAATAGCTTGAGGATGCCAGTTGACTACCAGCCACCAAAGTTTCAACAAATCGATGGCAAAGACAACCCGATGCAACACGTCGCTCACTTTGTTAAAACTTGCAACAATGATGGGACATATGGTGATTACCTGGTCAAGCAGTTGTTTGCTCTTTGAAGGATAATGCCTTCGACTGATACACCGACTTAGAGGCTAACTCCATCGACAGATGGAACCAGATGAAACATGAATTCCTTAAGCACTTCTACAGAACGAGAAGAACAATTAGCATGATCGAACTGGCAAACACGCACCAATGAAACAAAGAGTCTGTAATCGACTATATCAAGCGATGGAGGAATCTCAACCTCAACTGCAAGGATAGACTATCAGAGACCTCTGCAATCGAGATGTGCATCCAAAGCATGCAGTAGAGCCTTCGCTATATTCTTCAAGGAATCCGACAGAAGACCTTTGAAGAATTGACAACAAGAGCTCAAATCATGGAGATAAGTATGGCTTCAAGAGGAGTCGAAGGTCCACTACTTCAAAAGCATCAAACAAGACTTATGTTAATCCTTCAAATAAGGAGTAGATAATAAATTTGCCTCGCAACAGGGGCCAAAGGTGCTTGACTCTAAAAGACATGTAGGAAAAGGAATATATTCTTAGACTCAGATGTTTATAGATTATTTGATGACTTGATCAATGCGACACTCATCGAGTTGCCTAGGATGAAACAACCAGAAAAAGTTGGACGAACTGATAATCCAAAGTACTGCAAGTACCATCGGTTAGTTAGCCATCCAATTGAAGATTGCTTCAACTTCAAGGAAAAGATCATGCAGTTGGCTCAACAGGGAAAGATAGTGTTTGAAGAGACAATATGAAAATGACAAAGTCCATACTCCTCGATGAGTATAAACTGTCTACAATGCTATTCGATAAGAGCCTAAACTGTTTGAACTATTTCCTAACACGAGTATAAACTATCCACAATGCTCCTTGTTAGTACCTTGTTTGATTAGATTTTGATGTGTGCAAAACATACTTTTTATTATATGGATACTAATCTTATTTTGTAAGTTTGGAAAGCTAAGGAATTTACAGTGTAAAAGAAAAGTCTACACCTGTAAGTTATAAAACCTACAGCTGGACAAGACCTTGAGCTGTAATATTGTTCCTACAGCTGGAATTAAATTTGCAGGAGTTGAAGCTGTAAAGTTCAAGGAAGCCTATAGCTGAGAAGACTGTTTGAAGAATAAAGTACAAGTTTTAGGATAACAAGGATTATCAAGACCCATATAACTCAGACTAGTGAAGCAATTATGCACTCACTAAAGAGTACTTAAGGAAGACTTTATCATGAAGATCTGGAAGTTTAATCAAGATTAAATTCGAATACAAATCATAATTCTAAAGATAAAGACAAATAGTATAATCTGTACTATTCTTTGTGAAGGAGGAGGACCACCTCACACATGTGGGATTTATAGAGAGAAAGAGGAGTTTTATCCAAAATTCAAATTTGAATTTCTAACGGATTAGACACACCTCTTCCACTACAAATAGAAGAAGAATTCAGAGGCAACAATAACAACAACGTGAGCAAGTAAACATTAAGCAAGTATACAGCCAACAAACATTATGAGAGCTTATCCATTTCATTTTTCTTTGTGATTCATAGAATAGTTGGTTAGGATTTCTTAGAAAGAATCACACCTTTGTTGTTGTTCCCTCACACTATATCTTTTGTATTCTACTTAGTGTAGATATATCTCTTTATGTGGCTTTTTACTTTGAAACTCTGTGTGAGTTTATATTCTTAGTGAATAGGTTAGAGTCTTTTCTTACTTAGAATATAAATCTGAGTGAATCTAGTTCTAAGGGGGAATTACTCGTATTGATCTTTGTGATCACATCTTAGGGAATTTGGCACCTGAATGGTGTAACAGTGGATGTAGGAGGTCTTATTCATAGACTCTGAACCACTATAAACTTTGTGTTTACTTACTTTTTATTTGTTTATTGCTTTGTGTAATGCATATTTAATTTATTGTTACATTCATCGTTGTTTTTTAAAACTGCATAAAACTTTGTGTTTTTACAAAGGAACTGTAATCTACAGCTGTAGACTTTATAGTCACTCAGTTGCTAGTTTCATTATTCACATTGTTTTTCATTAACACACAATTTATTTCCGCTGCACATTAGAGGCTTTTCAGTACACTCTCAAGTGTGATAACCCCTCTGATTTTGTCTACAAGTTGTAAGTTTGCAAAGTTTGCAAAGTTTTTATAACTATGCAGTTGTAAACTTCCATAGTCTACAACTATAACCTTTGTGGTCCAAACTCTTTTAGATTGATTATGTTTAAACTTATATAAGGTACTTGAAAGGTTCTAGTATCCGTTTTGAGAAAAAATTTAAAATTATTTTAAAGGTCTATTCATCCCCCCTTTAGACCTATACCACTTATAAGGGACCATCAAGTGGTATCAGAGCAGTTGGCTTACCACTGCTTTGATCAGTACCTAGCTAGATCTTTTTTGTTTTTGAAAAACACACCTACATACTTGCATGGCTCAAAAAATGGTGAAATCCAAGGTTCCTATGTTCTCTACTAAAGACTATGATGAATGGAAGATCAGGATGCAAGCTCATTTGTCTGCCATCAATGATGAAATATGGTCAATCACTGTAGATGGTCCTGATAACCACTTAGAAGGTTAACACTGCAGCTGATCAGTCAACTGGACTAGCTCTGATCATCTCCAAACCTAGAAAGGAATGGACAGAGGATGACAAGAGAAGGTCAAACCTTGACAATATTGCAAAGAACACTATTTATCGTTCATAAGATAAAATTATGTTCAGCAAGATCAAAAACTGCAAGACTGCAAAAGATATATGGGAAAAGTTGGAAATGATTTGTGAAGGAACTGACCAAATCAAGGAAAACAAACTCATGATAGCAATTCAAAAATTTGAGAACTTTAAAATGATATCTGGAGAAGTTCTTGAGAAGTTTGAATCAAGATTCATTGAGATACTCAATGAGCTAGAGTCATTTGGTAAAGAATACTCAAAGGGGGAAATGAACATGAAAGTTCTTAGAGGATTACCTTCTGAGTGGGACATGAAAGTGATTACCATGAAAGAATCAAAGGATTTATCCAAGATATCCACCTTTGAACTGTTTTCAGACTTGAAGGCTTATGAATTCGACATCAGCAGTAGAAAAGAACCTGACAGTCCAAGAAGACAACTGAAGATCAAAGGGATTATGTATGCATCAGAAGACGCAATAGCTAACATGATATATAATATGACATTGAGCACAACTGTAGAGTCTGAGCAAACTATACGGCCAGAAAGCAAGTGCACCAACAAAATCAATATTGAGAGAAGGCTCAACTTTGATAGATTCTGGAATGAAAATTTGTCTAATTTGTATCCCTCTTCAAACATTTGTAAAGGAGGATCAAGCAAGAACTATAGGAAATCTATAGCTCCCAAGAAAGCTTGGATTCAAAGAGTATCACTGAAGGAGATCCAAATCTTTGATTTCCTAAATAACTCATCTTATTTTGCAGGGACAAAACACAACCACTAAGAAAGAGATTTGGTACATAGACAGTAGTTGTGCAAGACACATGACAGGAGACAAGAGTTTACTACAAGACATAAGAGAGCGCAAAGGCCCTAAGGTTGTTTTTGGTGACAATGCTAGTGGAATAGTTAAAGGCATAAGAAGTTTGTACAAAGAAAAGATTCAGATAAATGATGTTTATCTGGTAGAAGGTCTGAAACATAACTTGCTAAGTGTAAGTCAATTTTGTGACAAAGGCTACACTGTAGACTTTACACATCATACTTGCATAGCCAAAGATGCTGAAACACATACCACAAAACTGACAGGAATTAGAAAATGGAATGTCTACATTGTAGAATGAGATTCTACAACTGAGACTACCTGTTTTCTATCTAATAATTCCAATGAAGTTAGCTGGTTGTGGTACAAGAGAATGAATCACATTAACTTTAAAACCATGAATGAACTTGTGAATAACAGACTTGTGAGAGGTCTGCCAAGCACAAAATTCAGGAAGGAACATTTATGCGATGCTTGTGTTAAGGGAAAGAAAATCAAAAAGACATTCAAGAGCAAGGTTCATTAAAGCACCTCAAGAGTACTTGAATTATTGCACATGGATCTATTTGGACCAATTGAACCCGTGAGCATTACTAGAAAGAAGTACATTCTAGTAGTAGTGGATGATTACTCAAAATTTTCTTGGACACTATTTCTAAGAAAGAAGAGTGAAACTGTACAAAGATTACCAGAGTTAATGAGGAGAATTCAGAATGAAAAGAACATGAAGATTGTGAGAATCAGATCAGACAGAGGAAAAGAGTTTAGAAATCAAGTGATTGAAGAATATTGTTCATTGTATGGAATTATGCATGAGTATTCTGCAGCCAGAACCCCACAACAAAATGGAGTTGCAGAAAGAAAGAACAAAACACTAAAGGAGACAGCTAGAACAATGATAGCAGAAGCAAATCTACCTAAGAGATTTTGGGCAGAGGCAACAAGCACATCATGCTATACTCAGAATTGATGCTTAATTGTTAAAGTTCACAAGAAGACTCCATATGAGTTTTGGAAAGGAAGGACTCCAAATATTTATTATCTTCACATTTTTGTATGCAAATGTTACATACTGAATAATGGGAAAGAACACCCTAAAACATTTGACTCTAAGTCAGATGAAGGTATCTTCCTAGGTTATTCTAATGTGAGCAAAACATTCAGAGTGTTTAATAAGAAATAAATGCTAGTAGAAGATTCACATCATGCTGTTTTTTATGAACAACACAACAATAATGAGAATTAGTTGAAGACTCTACAGAGGACAACTCTACAACCACAAACCTACAGCCATATGTTAATATCAAAACCCTTGTGGAATTGACTAACAAAGACAATGGTACTGTGATAATTGAGTTACCTACTATAGAAAATGTTGAAGAACAAGTCAATGAGAATGTTCAAACAGCAGAAGATACACCCACAACAGGACTTGATGAGTCTGTAGTAGGTAAATCTACAGCTGCACAGAACAATGATCAAAGACTTGAACTAGATTTGATATGGTTGATAGATCATCCCCTTAAGCAAGTAATTGGAAACTTATCAGATAGAGTGAAGACTAAAAGACACATCCTTGAGGTAATGTTTTCTACATTCCTCTCATCATCATAACCTACAAATATTCATGAAGCACTACAAGATGTAAGCTGGATTATTGCAAAGCAAGAAGAATTAAATGGTTTTTAGAGATATCAAGTATGGGAATTAGTACCAAGACCTAACAATCACAAAGTGTTGGCACTAGGTGGTTATTCAAGAACAAACTTGATGAAGATGGGATTATAACCAGAAATAAAGCAAGGTTAGTTGCTCAAGGCTACTGTCAAGCTGAAGGCATAGATTTTGATGAATCATTTTCCCTAGTTGCAAGATTAGAAACTATAAGAATATTTCTAGCCTATGTTGCACATATGAACTTCATAGTCTATCAAATGGATGTGAAAAGTGCATTTCTAAATGGTTTACTACCAGAGGAAGTGTATATTGAACAACCACCAGTATTAGAGGAATCTACAGTAGAAGACAAAGTTTACAAGCTTAGAAAAGCCCAATATGGACTTAAACAAGCACAAAGAGCATGGTATGACACTCTATGTGATCATCTAATCAAGAATGGTTTCAAAAAGGGTGTAGTTGACAAGACCTTATTCAGATTACAACATGGAGATGACATTATACTTGTTCAGATATATGTTGATGATATAATCTTTGGGTCAACCAATGAAGAATTATACAGAAAGTTCTCTGAGCTCATGAAAGAGAAATTTGAAATGGGCATGATGGGAAATCTGAATTTCTTTTTGGGATTACAAGTCAAGCAGATGGAAAATGGAATTTTCATCAATCAAGCAAAATACACTCAAGAGCTGATTAAGAAGTTTGGAATGGACAACTTTAAGCCTACCAATATACCTATGACACCTTCTGTAAGCTTAGACAGAGTTGAGAATGGCAAAAGTGTTGATGTAACCAAGTATTGGAGGCTAATTGGATCATTGCTATACCTTACAGCAAGCAGACATGACATTATGTCTACAGTAGGTGTATGTGCTAGATTCCAAGTTAATCCAAAGGAATCACACTTAAATGATGTAAAAAAGATCATGAAATATGTCAAGTCTACACAAAACTTAGGACTTTGGTATCCTAAAGAAAGAGGAATTGAACTTATAGGCTACACTGACTCAGATTTTGTAGGATGCAAAATTGATAGAAAGAGTACTAGTGGCATATGTCAATTTCTTGGTGAAAGGTTAGTGGCATGGCACAGCAAGAAACAGAATTCCATTGCACTTTCAACAGCTGAGGCAGAATATATTGCTGCTGGAAATTGTTGTGCACAAATCTTATGGATGCAATACTAATTACATGACTATGAGATTGATGCAATAGAAACCACTATATTTTGTGATAATACAAAGGCTATTGCTATTACACATAATCCAGTGTTAAACTCTAGATCAAAACACATAGATGTAATGTTTGCCAAAATCGAGAGCTTTCACGCAAGTGTACGTGGACGTTGTTGTTGTGGCAAGTTAACTAAGTAATAAAAATATCGAACACAGGGAAACGATGCGATATCAAGCAAGCATTGAATGTTTACGAAGGTTAATAGCTAGGAAAACAAGAAAGGGTCTTGGTTTCTATCTACTATTCAACAAAGATTAGTAAAATCTAACTATCACCTTAGAAAGATGAGCAAGTGAGTGATGTGTGTGCATTGGAGTAATCCTACTATGGTTCACCTAGTATCCTATCAATCCTAGCATGCAAAAGGTCACTTGATGTCTTAATAAAGCCATGACTCTAACAAGTGTCTAGATCTCTCTAACAACACAAGCTAAAGGGCTCTATCAAGTGTCTAGATCTCTCTAACAACACCCAATACTCCATTTGAGAGGAATTAGCTTCTAAGAAATTCTCATTGACATAAAAGCATTAATACAAACACTTGTCATGCACAAAATTCAATTAAGAGATTCCATGAATTAACTCAATTCTCTTGTGTTGCTAACCCACATAGGCTTTAAACATCCAATTGATTACACCAAGCATTCAAACAAATCATCAAATTAGAGAATTAATCCATCAAGATCACTTAATCATGCATAGGATTAATAGAACATTAAACAACAACATAGTAATCATAAACCAATGCAACAAGAAAATTAGTCCATGGCTAATTGGTAAAACAAAATAACAATTAAGAAGCTTAACATCATTATTAAGAACTAAAACAAGAGAATTGAATGAAAACTTACCAAATGTAGGAGAAATTAAATACAACCCACAAACCTTGAAATGCTAAATTCTAATCCAAACCTTGAAATACAAAAATGAACCGTAGAAATGTAGATAACAACGAGACTAATCTAATGAAACAAACGGATTAACAATCCAATAATGGATCAAAAGTAATTGTAGAAAGAAGTAAGGGGGCGCTTGTTTCAAATTCTTCAATGGTAATGGGAATGAAATTTCATTTTCCTCTTTTTCCCTACATATGTTGAATGTGTGTTTGTATTTATGGTGGTTATATCAATAGTGTTGTGCTCCAATTTTTGTAAAAGTGGACAAAAAAGAAAGATGTTGGTTGTGATATTGGGGATTGATTGAGGAGGATGATTACAAGGTGAAGAGGGGGTAATCAAATGGGGGTGTTGATTACCTTATTTAGGAGGAAAAACAATGTTATGTATCTCATTTGTTCTAATTTGCTACTATAATTACTACAATTATATCTCAATTCCCATTACCATTGAAGAATTTTTATACCAAGCGCCCCCTAAGAAATCTAACTAAGAACCCACTAAGTAACTTCTAATCTCTCTCTAAAACTACCTAATGAACTAAACTAATGAGAGAATACTTGGAAATCTGATCCTTGAGGTATTTATAGTGCCCACAATGCTTAGACCAATTTGCCCTTCATTAAACGCGCAAAAGGACGAAGTTGCCCTTCATTATGTAAAAAATCGAACTATAGCGTGAGCAGACACTTGGAGGCGCGCGACCAAGCCTAGCTCGAGCGTAGACCTTCTTGTGGTCGCGCAGGGCATAAAAGCTCAGACAGACTCAGATTGTGCAACCAGAACACTGCGGATGCGCACTCGTTCGCACAAAACACTAGTTTTTGGGTAAATTTATTTTCTTCATATCTTGAGCTCTAGAACTCCGAGTGACTCAATTCTTTTTGCGTTGCGACCCTCTCTTCAAGATCTTTCACATGGTATATCATTTGCACCATTTGGATTGATTTAATAAATATAAAATTTATCAAACTTGCTCATTTCTTCACCCTTTTGCTTCATTTTACCTATAAACATAACTTTCTAGCCAAAAAGGGGTCAATAGCAAAATGTATAGCATTTTAGGGTCAATAATGAACATAAACTCATCAATATCATGCTAAAATGGATGTAAAATGATGCAATTATGACCCTAATCAAGTAACACATATATCGCTCTTACATTGCATTAAAAAGTTTATTTCTATAAAAATAAATAAATATATGTAAAAAGATAACATTTGTTCTTACAGTAGCATACATTTGGCTTATAATAACATAGATTTGGTCATACAGTAACACCAACTGGGAGCAAAAATCCTGAAATTTGAAAATTACCCAGATCTGACTCGATCCGATTAAGATCCACGAATTTTATTATTTTGACCCTATTGACCCTGCGAATTTTTAGATTTTTCCTTTTTAAATCAATATTGCATGTAAGACCTATTCTAAAACTAAATATTTGAAATCAACCAAATTGAATATATTACTCAAGCAAATCGAGCGAGTTTGAATTGTCCTGCCGATAGAATCCTGCAGAATTTAAATTATACTTTTTATGAATGCTGCTTTGCTTACCAACTTTAGATGGAATGTATTTATTGGCTTAGGATGCAAGCTCTCTTGACACCAATCCTGCAGTAAGTTTACATCTATTTTATAGACTTAATAAAGAAAAAGATGGAAAGACTCTTATGCTTTATTTGTGTAAATGTATCATTTGAACGCTATGAAAATCTCGAAATGACATCACTTTTAGAAATGCAAAGGAAATTATGGTATGTTTTTTTTGGGACTAGCACGGATGGACATAGGACTTTACGATCACGCTCTACACGAGTTCGGGATGTAACATCCAAATTTCACATCCCAAACTCAATCCACACCTAAAAATACCTATTAAACCTATTATTATTCTTTCCAACATAACACTCATAAAATACCTGTTATACCTATTATTATACCTATAAAATCAATCATTATCATACTTTGATTTGACATAAAGTAACATCCTACCCTATTAAAACTCCAAAACAAACACACACTTTTACTATTCATCAAGATTTTCATATCTCAGGATTTCAAAGTCATGACTTTGTACGACCCCTTAAATCCCAAAACAAACGTACCCTTAGAAACTTGTGAAAGACGTTAAAATGGGTTATGGAGCTGATTAATTGTCAGGAGTTCTTGGAAAAACAAGATGTCGTTTAGTGAATGGTGCATGCATCCTAGAGGAATATGCTATTAGTTGTAACTTTAGGCTTGTAGCCAACATACTTCTGTGTAAATAATGGGTAGTACTCGTGCCCATTTTTATTAGTGGAAGTAATTTTTCTGATAAAAAAAATTTGTAAAATTGTGAGTTTAAAATTTACAACCCAAAATCTCTCCATCCAAATACAACCATATAACTTATCTTTTTCAACAATATTGATGCTATAATCCAGTTTAAACTTAATTAAACAATAAAAGAGCCTTTAAAAAAAAACACACTTAGTTATGGAAATGAAGATGAAAATTTTAAGAAAATAAAGTGTTTCTTTTTACAATACCATCGTTTAATATGCTAGAGTAGGATGAACCAAATTAATAGTATGAAATTTATACTATTGGATATATTAATTCATACCATTACATGTATTTATTGTTACAATTGTATGCATTCACTGATACTGTAATATTTCATAATGTAATATAATAATATCAATTTTATGCTATGAACAAATTTTACGAGAGATTTACTCAGTAATGTTTAGCAAAATTTGTGTGCATCATGCACAACTAATTATGTTATATGCGGGTCTAATGGGCTTATGTCAATTTTGTCAGTGCGCTTATGGATGGTCCGATGACCCGACATTCTAATATTTATTTATTTTTATCATTTGTCACTAAAATTGTAAATTTAAATTTGATAAAATTATGTTATTATCGAAGAATTTTATCATTTTGGATTCTTGATTTAAAATATATACTTTCAAATATAAATTATTAATATTAAGCATTTGAAATATTTTCATAAATTGCGTGCCATGATTAACAGTATACATTTATGTGAGAGTAAAACTTTCACTTGCACTCCATCTTTCAATTATCCAAAATATTGGAAGTTAATAATAAAATTTTACAACATTTGATTTGATTGATCTTTTTTTTTTTTGAACACTAAGTGAGTTGGTGTTTCTATGCTTTACATGTCTCAAAAATTAAATTTAGTTCATAAAATAAATAATTTTTGTTAAAGTATTATATAAACTATTTTTATTATATAAACCATTTTGTAATACAAGATTTATATTTATAAATTTATTTTTTATCTTGTTAAAAAGTGATTCATAATATGAACTATTTTCACACAATACCCACTTATAATTTATTCCAAAGAAAAAGAAAAAGAGTTCCACCAAGTTGACTCACTAGCCCAAGTAAAATTAAGTTGAGCTATATTTTTTTACAGGCCTAATGAAAGCATGGACCAATTCCACCCAATCCAAAAATATAATTTGCCAGATAGATTGCATTTTGCTGGTTCAAATAACCTAAATTGTAACCTCTAATCTTACTTCAACCCTCCAAATTACATTTTCACCTCTTTATCACTCAAAAAATACAATAAAAACACGTGTCTATTAATACAATGCTTAGATATTTTCTTCATCTAACCATCCTTCTTCTGATTTTGAACTCCAATGTATAATTTCTAGATTAGCAATAATCTTTCTTGATTCTCCTTTTTTTTGTTCTCAAACTTTTTTTCAACTAACTTTTTGGATTTGGAACCCCTCCTGTGTGGGGGTCCTTTATAGGCAGAAAGTTGTTGTATGCAATACATACACACATCCACATAGATGTTTTATGTTTGTGATCCAACGGACCTCCTTCTGCACAGAATCCTCCTATACAAGAGGGATCATCCTACCAATTTTTTTATATACAATTTTAGTTGCATAGACATAATTAAATTTAAATTTTCAGCTACACTCATCCTCTTGTAATTGATTGATTTTGTATCTAATCAATTAGAGACATTAAACACATCTATTTATATGGTAGAAAGTTCCCTTCTTTTCTACTTCCACAACCACTCTCCATGTACCCACCTTGCATCTGTTTACTCAAAATTACTAATTGTAAAAATAAATATATAACTCATAAAATTAAAGAGATTTATAAAAATAAGTGTTGATTTATGAGTGCACCAACGATGGCTTACAATTAATAAAAATAAAATAATGAAAAGATTACAAAAAGTAAAATCTACCTAGAGTTTCTTCAACCACTGAGTGTTAGAAACGAATGACCTCGAATAGAATTTCAACCCGAACAAATTGTACAAATGAACTAGATGAAAAATCGAGTCGAAGACCTTTTTCACAAAGCAAATATGTCCTGACTAGTACATACAATTTGATATAATATTTTAAGAGATAAAATGATTTTAATTTTTTGTACGAGTTGCATCACTACGTACAAAAGCACCAACGGATAAAAGACAAATGTTAATAATACGGGACTAAAAATGCAAATAAAAAATTTGAAACTTATCATATAACTCTCTAGTATGCACGTAGGAGACAAAAATATTTACTATGTTTGTGTGTTTAAAAAGCTTGAGATGTATGCCTATTTATAGGCTCCTAAACACTTCCAAGAGGACTTTTCGGAATTAAATGACAATCAAAGCCATAAATATAAAATTATAATGATGATTGTAGCATATTGGAACTTTTTTTTTTTCTGTTACAACACGCATGTGATCCAAATGAGTATATCTTAGAACTCTATATTTTTAAAATTAACTTAAGTCTTTCCTATTAATAAGGAGTAACAAAATCTCCTCTTTTTCAATGTGGGACAATTAATTAACTTTAATAAAAAAAGTATTTAATTTATTTAAATACTTTAAAAATATCAACTTCGTATATTTATTTCTCACTCACAATAATTTGATTTTAATATTTTAAATACATCACGGTCATTAACTCAGCGAGTAAAACGATCCTACATAGTTTAGTTTCCACAAAATTAAACTTTTAATAGGAATTTAATTTATAAAAAATGAGTGTTACACTACAACATTAAATGATAATTAAATAATACAAAATAATTTCCTCAACAATAAGACCTTCTAAATGAAATAAAATTATGATATCTTCATTTAAGGCACCAATTACTCCATTTTGATCACTAATCCATTTGGTACAAGTATGTCAAGATTTTGTAGGAAAAATATGAAAAATAATGAGATAATGAGCGTTGAAGATGTGGACGAGCAAGGGATGGGGTGGATAGTCTTTATCAAGATCATAGACAAGCCAAAACAAATCCAGATGAGGTTTAGAGCCTAATGGATGACGAAATGAGGCCCAAGAAGGTGAAAAATAAACTTAGGGGTGAAAATTAGACTAAAATCATTAGAAAATGAGCTAAACCAATCGGAAAGTATGCTGTTAGAGGAGAGATGAACGCGCTCGGTGAAGATTTAGCCACCACACAAATTTATTTTAGAGTTGTCCAGTTACTAGTGTTGGAATATGTGCTCCTCGAAGAGAGTTTCGATTCGGTATATTACTCGCCCAATTTCAATATTGGGTGAATGAGAAATTGAATTTTTAAGTTTATTGTAACAAATGAGAAGGAAGAGAAATGAGAAATGAATGGAAAGGCTTAAAGCCTTGTCCCACATTGGAAATTTGTTATTGAGGTAGTGAGTATATAAGGAGAAACTCATCCTTAACTTGTAAGAAAATCATGGGGTTATGCTCCTCCACACTCTTCGCGCGCATGGGGTTGCAAATCATGGCCGAATTTGGCCTAAAAACCTCGAACTTGTGTGCGGACACGAATGTCGCAACGATTTGGTGGCGGCCTGACAAGTCCTGAAGGACCATCCTGAGCAGTTTCTGATGGGCCTTTTCAGGCCTGCTGAGACTTAAAAATTCTCTACAGTTACAACACATTTTGAAACTTAAAAAACATGTTTTAATGCAATTAATTCAGGCATTTTGTCGGTAACGGTCAAGACCATTTGTGGGTCTTTATGGCCATACTCCAACAGTCATTTTTTAATACTATAAATAGTATTCTTATGCATTGCAAGAAACACAAGAATAACAAGATATACAATATTTGAGTGAAAAAATATACAGATACTTCCGGCATCTGCCACTTTCTTTTGTCCAAATATTCCGCTATTTTTCATTTATACTCCGGTGATTTACGAACAATATCTCATTTCATTTTAGCAAGATATTATGCTATATCGTTGCTATAAATCATTTTAGCAAGATACACTATGCACCTAGAGAGTGAGGGGCATAATTTTATTATTATTTTCAGTCATCAAGTGCACATTCCTACAACTAGCTCATATTATTGTTTATAAAAATAAATGTATAACTCATAAAATTAAAGAAATCTGTAAATATAAGACCATGTAAAAGTATCAAAGATATTTTCACCTTTTCAAAAGGCATTCTCCTAACAATTCATAGCGCTTTTTTGTAGTTCTTTAGTGAGAATGAACATGAATTTTTTTTTCTTACCTCGTTTGAGTATACTAGTTGGTACACACATGCTTTGCACATTGGTAATTATTTGGAAAAAATATTAAAATCGTGCATTTCACATTTTTCATATCTAAGAGTAATAAGTATTTTTATTCTTTATAAAGTATATAATTTTTAATCTTTTTGTTGAAAAATTATGATTATATCTATGTCAATTGTCATAAACTCTTCTATAACGTATTTTGTTTGATTTGAGCATTAAAAGATTATAATTTTTATAGTCGGGAGGGTGTAGTCATAAAAAATAACAATAAATTTTAATAAAAGTGAGAGATAAATTTTAACTAAACAATGGCATATACATATTTTATTGTTTTTCTTATAAGGAGCAATTAATTATGATTTTTTTCTTTAAAAAAATAGATTATTACATGAATTGTAGTATAATATATATATATATATATATATATATATATATATATATATATATATA
>JAPKLY010000161.1:326139-358470 GCA_026898435.1 Prunella vulgaris | reverse complement strand
TATATATATATATATATATATATATATATATATATATATATATATATGTGTGTGTGTGTGTGTGTATAAAAATAAAATAGAGCACAAATAGCAAAGTCTATAACAATATTACATTATAGACATTGAAGTAGTTCAATATTACATGCATGTTTTCGACGGATAGATACTTTATGTTATGAACCAAACATACCCTTACAAGATTTTGTAATATACTGCTGAAATAACATATTTCTATAGCTATTGTTTGGGAGACAACTTTGCTGAATGGCTTGCTAATTATCATGTGATGAATGGTATAGAGAGTATAAAACCCTTCAGATATAGCATTAAGAAGATAGAAGAAAGAGTGCTCACAAATACCTCTTCCCCTGAAAGATATAGCATTAACCATCGACAATGCCTTTGACTACCATGACAAGATGATTGAAGTTCTCTTTATTTTTTTATTTTTATTTTGACGAGAAAATTGGAATAAAAGCATAACCATTGTTCCTTTTCTGCTATTTACGATCAAGGAATTTTATTATATCATAACAATTAATCTCGCTCTTCCAATTCTCCCCACCAGACATGAACAATCTCCCACTAATCTCCAATTTAATTCGTGTCCTTTCTCATCTCCCTTACCTTCAGAAGGCTATGATAATATGCAACAACATAAATAACTCAACCTCGCTCTAATCTTGGGCAATGCCTTTCTAATTGTGTCGACACATTTTCATCTCCAAAGCTGCAATCTTGGAGAAACAAGTTCGGTGCCGACCTAAGAATAGAGTTCCCCATAAACAATAATCTAAAAAAACATGCATGTTTTTTACGGATAGACACTTTTATCTTACGAACCAAATGAGCCCTAAATGATAAAAAAAGAAATCTTGTGTTTCATAAGCATTAACTAAGGAAGAAACATTAAGAAGTCCAAATAATTACTTCAGCTACATGGGTCAGAAATGAAAACATTTTTTATGCTAGAAAAAGTAAACTCAAGCAAATGATCAATCTTAACAGATACTTTTGCAGTCAAAATAAATCTTCAATGGACTGTCACTGTGCAAGTTTAGTATATATACGTAATTGTTGGGACGTTAAAAGACTTCGTTTCCACATTCACTTCAAGGAATAATCATCCCCACAAATATCATTAAGTGAGAAATAATATAATATAAGCAGGTATTCAGCTGTTGTACTGAAATTCATAAAACAAATTGACCATTTCAATACACAAAAGTATTACATCTGCATCCCCATAGAATATGAATCCCTTCCAGTATGATATGATCTAACATGCTAATAATAATCATAATAATAATATGGGTGATTTACATATAGATTCAAAAAAATTACTATATTTATAAATAGGTTCATAATGTTTGCACAGAAGCACTTTTTTTTTCTGCACATAACCTATTTGTAAATATAGTGATTTTTTTGAACCTATATGTAAGTCACCCTAATGATATCCACATACTCAACCTGTAAACAATAGCTCAAATTTCCTTTTGTTCCTAGCAAAAATAACCTAAGAAGTGTGGATAAGAACAAAACTGGTTGTTATACCTAAGAAATTGAAATAACAAAATTGCTTGTTAAATGAACAGATTGCAATCAAAGCAAGATATATCAGATAGTTTAGAAGACTTTATAGCATAATCAAATATTAAACCCTAGCAAAACAAACTTTGAGAATCAAACATTTGACATGAAGAAATCCACTAAATTCAAAATCTACAATAGCCATAAGAAATTTGCCATGATGAAAAAATCACAAGAACAACTTATAACTAATATCAAGCATAATGGCAATGACGAGCAGAATAAAACTCAGTTGGGGCATTTTTTTTCAATAAATATCTTATTCCAAGTAATTTTGGTACAAAATTTTGACCTTAGACCAGGATCACCGCTGCATAGTGTGAAGAACCATCCTTGCATGCAACTGTAACCAGAATAGATTAACTGCACCCAACAAGCACAATATTAGATCCTTTAAAAGAGGGAAACTACTTGTGTGAAATATATGTTTGTTACTGTCTATGTCTAATTTCCAAGTGAAGACATAAAAATCATAGTTCCTTTATGTCAGTTTGCGAAAAAGAAAGAAATAATAACAAATGAAAAATATATTAGATTTATTTTGATATAAATAAACAATGGTTTTGGTTTTGGGATAAAAATAATGTTAGTAAAATTTTAACCAGAGTGACGTTACTCGGAATGTTGGAACATTCAGTGTAACACTTAATCAGTTAAAGAACAGAGTAGAACAGCAGAAAACTCTGACTCTATTTTGCAAGGTGGAGTAATTTTTCAAAGACTAAAATAATAGTCTATGATGTCGTCAGGGCAAAAAAAATTCACTATTAAGATAATGAATACAAATAAGAAACAACTTGGTCTTAACTGAATCTAAAGTGAAAAATGTAAAATACACTTGTCTAAAATGATCTGTCGAGGAATGCTAAAGAAATCCTATCTACTAGCATTTGGATAGACATCGAGAAATAATGACCCTACTAGTCTGGATGCACTAGACACTCAAACACTAGTACTCAATTAAATCTATCATTTGGTGGTTGAGGTGTCGTCTCTATTTATAGATGGTTATACACGTGCAGCCTCTATTCTTAGATCCTTTGAGAATGATCTAGAATATCTTCAAGTAACTGCCAAATAATGGTCAGTGTTGTACTTTTGTTAACTGTCAGTGTTCCAACATTGGATGCAACCAAGGATGAAAATATCGCGAAATATTGCGGATCTATCGCGGATATATCGCAAATTTTGAGTATGCGATATGGATATTGGGTACAATGTATTTTTTACAAAGTATCGTGGATATATCGCAAAATATCGATATCGATATCGGTTCACTTGAAGTACAAAATTAATTAAAAATCGGGAAATATCGCAGATATATCGCAAAATATCGCACTACATAAAAAATCGCAATTTTTGTTTTTTTATATTTTTATACAATTTTCAAATGATAATTTTTTTTAGTGATTGTATATTCTTTCATGGTTTTATTTTTATACATATTTCTTTTTATTGGACACTGATCATAGTGATATGTCTCAAGATTTATATGCTTCTGACACACATTCGAGTTCACAATTTGGTTGGAATACTCAAAATGTGTTTCAACATCCATTTTCATATCAACAAATTCATTGGGTTAGTGCACACTATCCAATCTATGGTGAAACAGTTGGAAGAGATAGAGAAACATATGAATGACATGTGCATAACTATATGCAGGATTATTCTAATGCAATGAGTTGGTACCAATATTGTTTGGACAAAGATGAGATTCCATCTTCTACATTTGAACCCCATAGGTCATTATTTTGGTACTAAATGTATTGCATCAAGTAATTCAAATCATCTTTTATTGTATTATGCATTATATTATTAATTAATTAATGTCAGACAATGATTATATAGTCCATTATCTATTTATTTACTTTAAACATGTCAATTTTTTGTGATCTTAAATGAAACATATGGATAATAACATGCTATAATAATCCCTAAAATTTCATATTAAATTTCCAAAATTTTAATAAAATTTCCGTTATTTTTCTATTTTTTTGCGATATCGATATGCGATATCGATATATCCATCGATGTTTCAGTAAATTTAAGGTTGCGATATTACTTGCGATAGCGATATTTTCATCCTTGGATGCAACATCATGACTCGGTCAAAATGACAGTTATTCTCTCTCTCATGACCTGTAACTGCATGATCTAAAATTCTCCCCTTTATTGTTCAACGCGGTAGATCCTTCTGGAATCCTTCTAAAGTATTGGAGAATCATCTTGATCGTTAAACATACAGTCAACAACATTGAGAGAAACATTGTGTGCAACATTGAGAATAAAAACAGTAACACTTGAAAGAAAGGTTAAATTATTAATGTTATGTTAGTCAATGTAACATTGGTGGTAACACCTACATCAACAATCTCCCCCAATTTGACCTTTCTACTACAACAAACCTAAATTCATAAAAAACATCAATAGACAAAACATGTTAGTGAATATCAACAGATACATTACTAACCAATTAAAGTACATAGTGTAGCAATATAAGTGTTGATAGGCGAACTACTCAAGGATAATCACAAGATTAATTGATCAAGGTAAAGAAGGTCACCGACATGACAGAAAGACAAGTCATCAACTTTGACCAAGTCAACCATGAGAAGATCGCTCAGACGTTCAAGGACGAGAGAAGCTCGCCCAGGCGTCTGGCGACCAAGTCAAAATGGCCGAACAAGACCAAGTGGGAGAAGCTCGCCCATAAGGTCGCCCATGTCTAAGGAGACCAAGCTGAAGTCCACTTTTACATTACTCCAAAATAGCACAAGGTAATGAAGCTCGCAGGAAAGCTCGCCTAGGTCCGAGACACTAGTAGTATAAAAAGTAAGAAATGATGTAGTAGGACAAAGCAATGTAAAGGTAGCATAGTAATAAGCAAGGACAAGTGTCAAGGACACTTGTCAGCACCTAAAGCCAAGAAGGCTCACAAGGTGTCACCTCACCACATGCAAACCTATAAACAGGTCTCTTGTACATCTTTCTCTCTCTAAGGTTCATAATTCCACTACTACTTTCTCTCTCTAGCTCTCACACTTTCTCTCTCTACTTTATAACTCAAGAACGTATTATCTTGATTATTGTTTGATAGGATTTCATGCTTAATATAGCCACTCAATCATCATATTAACAGATCCTGTCAACAATTTGGCGCTAGAGGAAGGGCGAACCTCCGATTTTAAGAATTCGAGAAAGAAATTGTGAGAACTCGAAGAAGATTTAAAGGTGTTCTTAGATTAGCTCAAGAACACTTGAAGATACACATCGATTTCCAGTTTTCGGTGGAAAATTCAAAATTTTGGACTGAAAACATAACAAAAAGGACTCTAAACGCATGTGTGTAAGCAAATAAACCAAATTCTGGACAATTTGCTTGCATGCAAGGCTAGAACGGACCTTGAATGATCTGACCTTTGCTAGAAACCGCCGACCTTGACGAGCATCATATAAAAACTGAAAATGTAAAAAAGAAACACTTCTGCCACCACAAGGAGATGAAAGGGGCGAACTTCACAGAAGTAAGCCAATGGGGAGACCTCGCACCGAGCTCCCCAAAATAATTATGTGCGCGAGCTCCTCAGCGAGCTCAAGCTGCTCCTGCAGCCCAGGATGGGTTGAATCCCGCTCTGAGGGACATAGTTAATGATCCCGACGAGCTTCAGTGGACGATCGCTGCACTGCAAAGGCTGCAACAAAGGCAGCAGGGCGAGCTCGCCCAAGTGTCTCGGCGAGCTCCAGCCAATGAGGCCCGGGAGCAGGCAACTAGGCCAACTCAAGCCACCCAGGCTCGGGGGTATGCCAGCGAGCTTCCCGCCAAACAGGAAGCGAGCTCCACAAGAGCTCGCCAACATAGAGAACGAGCTGGCAAGGTAAAAATGGCAGACAGACTAGGTTCGTAGGATGGGTGAACTACAGCCTACACGGAGGCATCGGCGACCCACCAATCTAGGGAGGTCCTCCGTGGTAGATTAGGACCCAGACGAGAGGAGGACGAACAAGTGTTGGCCCCTGCTTCATCCCGGAGGGGAGAGTCGGATCTACGTCCGCGTAGGTCCGCACATGAATGTTTGAGAAGGTCGGCTGCTGACAGACTTGGCCCAAACGGAGGACGCCAGTTCCAGCCCGTCACTGAGGGGCTACCCCAGAGCGAGGGACTGCGAGGACGTGCGTCCATGAGGCACACTACCTTTGAACAACCTCCACAGGAGGTAGCTCACGAAGATGAGCTGGCAACGTTGAAAAAGGCAGTAGAACTATTGCAGATGCAAGTGGCTGCCAAAGCTGGCGGAGTTGACGCCACCTCACTCCCGTCATCACCACTGGCGCCAGCCATACTGAAGGCACCAGTTCAAAAGAAGATACAATTCCCGGCAATGTCCGCATATGAGGGCGAGTCTGACCTCAAGGTCCATATCTCCAAGTATGCTGACTACATAATTTCTGTCGGCGCCACGGACGCAACTCAGTGCCGGAACTTCCCACTGACCCTTGGGGACCGAGCTAATTGCTGGTTCTCTTCACTCACCCCAGGGTCAATCCAGTCATTTGGCCAACTCACGCGGGTGTTCTTGACCCATTTCTCAGGATACGGGTCCTACCTAACCTAGAAGCACCGGCTCACCAACATTCATCAAGGTGAGAATGAAACCGACCAGCAGTGCCTTGAGAGGTTTGACAAAATACTACTAGAAGGCGAATCGGTGAGTGAGGACACAAAGATTGTTGCTGTGATGGCCGGGTTGAAGAAGGGCACCGAGCTTTGGAAAGAAATGCACCTCGCATGCCCAAATACCTACGCCGAGTTTCGACACAAGGCCGGGGTGTATGTGGCTATGCAACAGGCATTACTGAAGGAGGTTGGTGCCTCAGACGAAAAGAAACAGTACGGGAAGAAGTCCGGGGGCACCTACAAAGCTCCCCGAAACTTGAAATCTTTCGGTGACGAAGACGAGTTCAAAGAAAAACTCAACCAAGTACTTACCATCTCCGTTGACCACATTTTCGCTGCGGTCAAGGACAAAGCAATGTTGAACAAACCTAGGAGGATTCGTCAAGACCGCACGAAGCTGAACCCGAACAAATTTTGTGCCTATCACCAATCAATCGGCCACTTCACCAGCGAAAGCCGTGACCTCCTCAAACAACTTTAGAAATTTTACGAGGATGGGAAGCTGGCCGAGTTCGTGAAAAAGGTACCGGCAAAGAGAACCAGGATTGAGAGGAGAGAGGTCTCCGATGATGAAGAGGAAGACGAGGACCGACGTGGTCCTCAACACAGACGTAGGGCACCTCTCCCACCTCCACAAGATTAGGAGCCAACCAGAGAACTTCTGGTTCTCGAAGAACAAATCGGAGCTGCCGGAGGTCTCGAAGATGGAAGACTCTTCATTTCAAAGTGACAAAGAAAGGCCAAAGTCCGGACCATCAACCAGGTTCAAGAAGGTAACTCCAGCTCCAAGCCCGCCGCACAACCGGCTACCGAACTTACATTCTCCCAGATGGACTTGGAAGGGGTACTGATCCCCCACAATGACTCGTTGGTGATCAGTGCCAACATCATGAACATTAAAGTCCACCGGCAGCTAGTGGACACAGACGCCTTCACCTACATTTTGTTCAAATCTACCTTAGATGCCTTAGGTGATTTTGAGTCATACATAAAACCTAGTAATGCTAGGATAGTATGGTTTGGAGAAGCTGTAACTGTCCTCGTAGGCCAGATTAGGTTGAGCATCCAACTTGTATCGGCCGAGGACCCAGAAAGGGGACTGACTAGGCTCGTAGATTTCCTTATCGTTGACCAGCAGTCTACCTATAACGGGTTCCTTGACCATCCGTTTATTCATGAATTCAAAGTGGCGTGTTCAACCTACTACTATTGTTTAAAATTCCCAACTCCTAAAGGTGCCGAAACTGTTAAGGGTGATAAAAAAAAGGCTAGGGAATGTTTACTCCAAATAAAAAATAGCCAAGTAAAGAAGTCTGTAACGACGGTTCACATATTTGAAGACGACGTCCAAATTCCGGCAAATGAGCCCAACATCCTAGACGTCATCTCGGTTGAAACTGAGTTGATGGAGGTAGGCCACCAGCCGGAGTTGACAGCTGAAGTTGACCAAGTGCAAGAATCTGCGCAGGACTCGCAGCCGGCACCCATGGAAGGAGTTGAAGAAACTCAAGTTGGAGAACCAGTGAGAGAACAAGAACCAACGCCAATGAAAATTGATGAAGCTCCCCAAGTTGAAGAACCGTCCCAGACTGAAGAACCATCTAATCCAACCTCTCAAGAAACAGGAAAAGTTGATGAACCTGCCAAAGTTGATGAAGGAAGTGAAGATCTCGAGCCCTGAATTGGACACGAACCTATGTCAAAAGAGGACTGGGACAGGTTCATTAAGGATCCAAGGTGGAAGAGCCAGAAAAGGAAAGCCACTCCCATGGAGGAATTGACGGCTATCCAAGTGGACCCAAACAAAGTAGACTTAGAACTTTTCATAGGTTCCGAGTTTCCAGAGCCATACAGGTCAAAGATGGAAGAATTCTTAAAGTCCAACCTGGACGTATTTGCCTGATCTCATGAAGACATGACGGGAATCCCGTTGGAGCATGCATGCCATCGGCTCAATATAGACCCGACGAGGAGATCTGTTCGCCAAAAGCGAAGGAAGTACGGACCAGACAAGTACGAGGCCTTAAACACAGAAGTGAACAAGTTACTGGACAACAAGTTGATCAAGGAAACCTTATGCCCACAATGGGTTGCCAACCCGGTCCTAGTGAAGAAGCCCAATAGAACGTGGAGACTATGCATTGACTTCACGGACCTCAATAAGGCGTGCCCAAAAGACAACTTCCCGCTGCCCCACATTGATCAACTTGTGGATAGCACCGCAGGTTATGAAATGATGACATTCATGGATGCGTTTCCAGGTTATCACCAGATAGCAATGCACCTAGGTGATCAAGAACACACAACGTTCTACACCAACAAGAACATGTACTGCTGGGAGAGGATGCCGTTCGGACTCATCAACGCCGGAGCCACCTATCAGAGGTTGGTGAACAAGATGTTTGATCAACACATCGGCCATACCATGGAGGTGTACATGGACGACATAGTAGTCAAGAGTTTGCGGAAGGAAGATCACCTCGACCACCTTAAGCAAACCTTCGACATATTACACCACTACAACATGAAGTTGAATCCAAAAAAGAGTAGCTTCAGCGTCCAAAGAAGACCACCAGACTCAGTACCGAAGGTTCAAAGATTGACGGGATGTTTGGCGGCTTTGAATTGATTCATCTCGAGGTCCGGCGACCGAAGTCGTCCATTCTTTGATGCGATCAAAGCCAACAGACTAAGGCACAAGGACGATTTCTAGTGGACAAGCGAGTACCAGAGAACTTTCGGAAGCATCAAAGAATACCTAGCCAACACGCAGATATTGTCAAAACCAGTACCTGGAGAACAGCTATACCTATACCTGGCAGCGTCGAAGGTGGCCATTAGTTCAGTACTGGTTCATGAAGAGGGTAAAATGCACCTACCAATGTACTAGGTAAGTCAAGCCTTACACGAAGCAGAGTTGCGGTACTCCCCGATGAAGAAGCTAGCTTACGCACTGGTGATGAGTGTTAGAAAGCTGCGGCCCTACTTCTTCGACCATCCAGTAGAGGTGTTGACGACGTTCCCACAATGGCAAATACTACACCGACCAGACACTACGGGACGCTTACTGAAATGGTCACTAGAAGTTAGCCAATATGGTATAACCTACACACCCCGAACAACGATTAAGGGACAAGCGCTCGCCGGTTTCATCGTCAAGCTGACTTTCCCATAAGATCCGACGAGAGGGCGTTTAGCTCCGTGGCACCTCTACATTGACGGATCATCAACTAGCACAGCAGTCGGACCTGGTGTAGTGCTAATAAGCCAGGATAGACAGGTCTTCACATCAGCAATCCGATTCGACTTTAGAGCCACGAACAACGAAGCAGAGTACGAAGCATTGATAGCTGGACTTAGGTTATCATTAGCTGTGGGGGCAACCAATCTTCAGATTTTCGGAGATTCCCAGCTAATAATATCCCAAGTCCGGGGAGAGTACGAAGCTAAAGACTAATAGATGATGATGTATCAGAAGATAGTGGCGCATATGATCTCGATGTTCAAACAAGTTTACATCGAGTAGATTCCAAGGTTGGAGAATACGCAAGCTGATGCACTAGCCCGACTAGCTACCAGTCACGGTGAAGTAGAGTTGAGGGAAGTCGTTATCACCAAGCTGAAGGACCCCTCGACATCTGATTACAAAGTAAATCAGACCTCGAGTGGGGGGCAAGAAGATGACAAAGATTGGCGCACTCCGATAAAAAAATACTTGAAGGACGGGTCAGTCCCAGAGGATGCATGGCAAGCTAGTCGGCTAGTAAAGAAAGCAGCCAGATATACGTTGGTAGATGGCCAACTTTTCAAACATGGATTCTCTCTACCCCTACTCAAATGCTTGTCTGAAAAGCAAGGGTTCGAGGTGTTAGAAGAAATCTACCAATGAATTTGTGAGAGTCTTGTTGGCTTGCAAGCTTTGGCATACAAGACAATCAGGCAGGGGTACTACTGGCCCACTCTTCGCAAAGATGCCATTAGCTTCGCCCGGAGGTGCCGAAAGTGCCAACTGTTCGCACCTAATATCCATTCTCCAGCTACTCAACTCAAATTGGTTTTTAGCCCATGATCTTTTGCAAAATGGGGTATCGACTTGATCGGCCCATTCCCACCTGGTAGAGGCGGTGTCAAATTCACTGTTGTAACAGTGGATTACTACACTAAGTGGGCTGAAGTCGAGGCACTTGCAACAGTAACACAGGAAAGGATGATCGGCTTCATCTGGAAAATTTTGATATGTCGATTCAGACTCCCACAATCGATAGTGACAGATAACGGAAGACAGTTTGACGGACAGAAGTTGAGAGAGTTCTGTAGCTCGTGGAATTTCAAGAAACACTACTCAACTCCAAACCATCCACAGTCGAACGGTCAGGTTGAAGCAGTGAATAAGATTCTGAAGCACGTTTTGAAGATCCGTCTCGAGGATAAGAAAGGAAGTTAGGCAGATGAGTTGCCAGAAGTGCTGTGGTCTTACAGGACGTCGTACCGAGCAAGTACCAGAGAGACACCGTTTGCCTTTACCTTCGGAACAGAAGCAGTTGTACCAGTGGAAGTTCATAATAAGGCTTGGAAGGTGGTAGGATATGAGGAGAAAGAAAACAACGAAGCTTTAGAAGTGGAAAAAGACCTGCTTGAAGAGACTAGAGCTTCATCAAAATTAAAGAATGCCACCTACAAACAAAGAGCGGAGAAGTATTACAATTCCCAGGTTCGAGATCGAAGGTTCAAAGTAAGGGAGTTGGTACTAAGAAGAAAGCTAACAACTCCACCTGGTGTATTCGGACCAAATTGGGAAGGACTATTCCGAGTTATCGCAGCTTGGGCAAACGGAACGTATGACCTCGAAGACATGGAAGGGAAAGCCTCGTCATACACGTGGAGCACAGCACATCTGAAGAAATTTTACCAGTAGAAGAAAGTGGTACAAAATTTTGTAATAAACTAGTCGAAGGCTCGCATCAGAAATGTTGATGACGACCAGTGTAAATTACGTTGCTATATAAAGTTAGAAATTTTTCAAGAATATCAACTGTTCGAAGCTTCGTATTACACAAGGACCAAGGTCCTAAACATTATAATCAAAATGCTCAAGGCAAAGGCCGAAGCGCCCAAGGTTAAGGTGTCCTTCTTAAAGGATCACTAAGCGCCTACTGCCCTAAGTTAGAAAAATTCACAAATTGACGACTAAAGTGTCTAAGGCAAGGTTTACGAAACCCAATCGCCCAAGTGAATTAAACAAAGTGCAACTCGCTGCCCAGAATGGCATAAGATGAGCAATTCGCGGCCCTAAGCGGTGTAAGACGAAAAATATGTATTAAACAAATAAAAAGTACAATTCGTAGTCCGAAGCGACGTAAAATGAATGATTCGCTTCCCAAAGTGGAATAAGATGAACCAATAAGTACTAAATATACGAAAACGAGCTAATTAAAGATATAACGTGCGTAAAATATAAAGTGAGACAAGTTGGAATAAAAGGTTCAAAAGTTCATTTAAAAAATACTTAGAAATTTTCTAAGTATAAGTAATTGGTGCTGGTTACAAAGGCCAACCAGCTAGACATCTATGAGTACAAAAAGAGCTCTTTCTGGGCGAGCTATACAAGCCCGGCGAGCTACTATGACTTGGAACAAAAACAAAACAAAGAAAAACTAAGCTAAGAAAAGTGAAAAATCCCTAAGTCTCGGGAGCAGTGGGGATGGTCTGAATTGGAGAAGCTGGAGCATCTGTCTGGGTGACCTCTGGAGCAGCCGGAGCGGCGACCTCAGGAGAAAGATTGGACATCTCGGTAATATTCTCAAGGAGGTCACGGGTGTCCACCATGATATTTCCGCAGACCTCCTGCATCTGCTCAGTAGTGGGGGGAGTTCGCTACTCCCCTTCGGCCTGCTCCTCCTCGACGACATTGATTTCTGGGACCGGCACTGTTTGAATAATCTTGAAGCGTGTCGGGATGAAGTCCAGAGGAACACCAAGCTGTGCGAGGTCCCCTATGTCCAGCTCAGTCCCATCAGCAAATGTGGCCTTGCCAAGGCAATCTTTGAGGTCGCCCACCACTGCCTCTAGTTCATCATCTTTATGAGCTCGCACCCACCAGATGGACCTAATAACCTCGGCATAACATTGGATGAATTCTTTGTCAGAGGCTTCAGCTTTGTAGGCATCCAAGGTCGCTGGGGAGGTGGCATTATTTCACAGTTCGGCAACCTCGTTTATCTTGGCCGAAAGCTCCTCCCTCAGCTTTGAGCATTCCTCCTCAGTGCTCCGGAGCAAACCCCGCTCCAATTCCAGCTCCCTCTTTGCCACCGTAAGCTCGCCCTCCTTGTTCACGAGCTTCTCAGCGAATTCCTCCCCCTTCTTCTAAATCAGAACGTCCGCATTACGCTGGACTGCGGCGTGTTTATGCTGTAGTTCGCTAACTTGCTCTAGGGCACTCCGTTCAGCCGTCAAGGATGCGGCCACCTTCTACTCAGCGATCTCAACCGACCTCTTCGCCTTGTCTACGGCTTCCGCCATCCTCAAATAGACGATATTCCTCTCTTGGCGACCTTCTTCCTGTTGGGTCGCCTGGTCGATCACCCTCTGATTTGGCGAGTAAGAGCCCGCTCGCGTAATGCATGGAAAGCCGGGAGTTCTCGATCAGGGTTTGTCTTTCTAAGGTCGCCAATTGAGAGGTAGACCAATACCTCGGTACCTCGCTCACAGTATGTTGGGCAAGGCCTCTGGGAAGGTTGTGCATGGAAGTGAGGGAACGAGAGTGCTCGTAGGAATGGAGAGCTTCATGCCTATGAGGAAAGGCGATGGAGGCATATCTGCGAGGTCAAAATACTTGAGTTAGAAAAATAAACGTGAAAACAACACAAGAATAAATAAACTTGGCGAGCTACTTACTGGATACGATTGGGATCCCAGCCCAAAACAATGTCAACCACCACCTGGACCCCGAAGGGGGATTGAGAAGCTGGCGACCTCAGGACGGGGACAGGCGGCATAGGAGCGGTTGAGTGAGTAGATCCACCATGGCCCGATCCTGAGCGAGCTATCTGATCAGACTCCTCATCCTGAAGAGCAAATTTGGTCCTCTTGCGAGGTTGGGCATCTTCATAACTCACCCTAGATCCATCACCTCGCTGGAAACCTCGCTTCTGATGCTGAGGAGCTCTCTCAGGCGTGGCAGCAGCTCGCCCACCTCCTTTATTGGTCCTGGTGACCTGAGTTGTCTTGGTTGGTGTGGGGGTCTTTGCCGGATCCTTAGTGCAGGCCTTCTGGGTTCCAGAACCCCCGGCTCCTTCCTTCGAGGTGAGCTCCATCTTCTTACTCGCCTCCAGAGTGAGGGTTGATGGAAAACCCAGCTTGTTTGGGCGAGGTGGACCCATTGCATATCGGGGAGCTAAGGTGTGATAGGCTTCAGGGATCTCGATTGGGGGTAAGGCAACTCCAACACCTTCACCTACAAAGGAAAATCAAAATATTGATGTCAGCATCTTGGCGAACTACCTAAGAACCTCGGCGAGCTTTGGTAAGTTGTCAACCTAGAAGCTCTGGGCCTTGGGCAATGTGGTGATGCGGTGACGTCAGAACCCTGGAGGGTCTTAGGCAGTGGTGTTGGCACCGGTGGGTGACGTTCCGATCTTCCTCACTTCGTAAATAGCATACAGCTCACACGAAGTCGAACTCAGTCGATACTTCAGGTTTGCCGCGGCTAGACTTGTGACGCTTCAAACCTGCAAGAAAAGGGAAATTAGATTAGTAAATCTAATTCAACCCACACACACCGAAATGGGCCACCTACTGCTAGCTTCTCCATATTCCTCGGGGGAGAAAATACGCCCTCCTCGCCTGGTGAAACTGCTAGAAGCTCGCCAATCTCCGCCCATGAAGGCAAACTATTCCTTCCAGTCACGAACTTTGTTGGGCAGACTCTCCAAGAATTTCTCTCCCGGGCGAGCTTTCAGGTAATAATACCCCTTGTCATCCTTGGCCTGACGAGTCACAGTAAAGAGCTCATTGATCTCCGCCATGGTCAGTCGGTTCTCGTACCCCTCCAACCCGAAGATAGACAATGTCGCAAGAAATTTACTCTAGGCATTTGGAGTGAGCTGAGTAATGGCGAGGTTGTTATCCTGGAGGAACTGGCCAATGATCGGGTGCAAGGGCAACGTAAGCCCGGCCTTGAGGGTGTGCACGTTGATGGCAGTCAATCCGGCTGGGGGCATGTCAGCTCGCTCATTTTTCTCTGGGGAATATAAGAAAATATCGAGAGGAATCTGATATTTCTCGTGAAATTAGAAAAGTGCATACTCGCCAATGATGCTCTGGATCTCATTCATTTTATAGTCGGATTTGTTCTTGGCATCCCGGATAGTTCATCCAGGTAGAGGGAAGTTCGCCATGTGTGCAGCGACATATTCTTCCCAGATGAACTCGTGAACTACGTCATCAGGGACTTGATGCTCGAGAAGCTGGGGTTCAAGGAAGCCAATGGAGCAAAGGTATTCAACAGTAACTTCTTCGAGGCCGCCTTCTGGCTCGCTGGTCTCAGCTACCTCCTCATTTCCACCGGAAACTCTTTCCTCTGGGGCGACCTCATCTTCATCTCCCCATACTTTGCCAGAGCCACCCTTGGAGTTGGTGGCCCTCTCCTCGGGATTAGAACGAACTTCGCCCTGAAGTTCGTTGGAGTCCGGGTGAGCTACCGAAGTTGCCTCGGAACCTGACTCATTCAAGAATGGAGTGATTTGAGGGATCGGTTCATTCCCGGTCACAAGTCGTTTCTCAGGGTTACGGTTCGAATGAGTCCGGCTTGAAGATCGGGTTGATATGTTCGTATTAAGTTATGCCGGCGAAGTCTTGATAATTTAAAGTCTAGAGTCATCGGAGTTCTGAATATGGTCAGTCGGAAAGTGTTAGGATATTCCTGTTAGAGTTTTGATGATATAATAAACCAATCAGCTTGTAATAGGACCAGCTGAACCTGTTAGTCAGCTGATGAGTAGTTAGGATTAGATAGGTTTGAGTAAGGGGGAACTCACCTTGCTGCCTAGAAGATCCGATGCTATCGTAGAAAAGAAGACCAGCTAAGACCTTGAAGACTTAGCCAATTTCAGACGACAGAAGACTTGAGCAGCTGACACTGGAGTATCAAGAGTAGAACATCAGAGGAGTTAAAACCAGCTGATATCAGAAGAGACAGATCAGCTGATATCAGAAGATCAGTTGATCAGCTGAGCACGTCGTAGACAAGACAAGGACCAAGGATCAAGAGTTTCCAGACAAGGTTCAGAAGACCAGCTGAGGTGCACTCCAGCAGACAGCAGACTGATACACAAGCTGAGGAGACAGATTAGCTGAAGTCTTGTGCTATGCCCGATTTTACGGAATCAATTCAAGGGTTGACCTGCAACAAAAGGAAGGAAGATTCCCTGAATAGAAGATCAATCAATCAAAGGGACAAACTTGATTGATTGTTAATCGTGAAAATTTTTGGAATCAAGAAGGAGATTCAATAGATCTCAATAATTGATTGAATACGAGATTATAGGATCTTAGATTTCTAGTCCATCCCAACGGCTAGTTATTTGACCCTATAAATTAGATTAACTGTGATGATTTCAGTATCGGATTTACACGCATTTTAAGCTTGCCGAAACTCTGTCAAAATCATTACTCGCACTCAACACCCTATATTCATACTGATTCTTTGCAAAGCTTTGTAGAAGCTGTGAGAAGTCGATTGCTACTGAAGCATTGACGATTTGTAAGAGAGTAGTACTCTCGAAGTGAGTGAGTGAGTGAGTGAAATTAGTGGAGAGTCCCACAATTCCAGTTGGATTGTGGAGAGTGGAGTAGGACATTTGTCCAAACCACTATAAATCCTTTGTGTCTCACGCTTTTATTTCCTGTTCTTTACTTATGCACATCACCTAAAACTGATTTTCTTTAAAACGTTTCCGCACAAACTTTCACTGCGCACAACTTTCAAATTCAGACTATCTCAAGTAGTCTGGTGTTTTTAAAATAAACCAAAAATTAGAAAAAGGTTTTTAATCCCTACAAGTTTATTCAACCCCCCTTTCTAGACTTATTTAAGGGTATTCTTACTATAAAAACTGCCTTTGGGACCAACAAGTGGTATCAGAGCTGTGTGTCCAAATGACCACAGCCTGAGAAAGCTTTTGGAGGTCACCTGGATAGATCCGTGAAAATTGTTTTAGAAAATTCTATGTGCATTTTATCTAACCACTTGCAGATATGTCTTCCTACAAGAAGAGTGGATCCAAGACAATGAAGTTGCCAGAATTCTCCATAGAAGACTATGATTACTGGAAATTCAGAATGGAGAATCACCTTGGAGCCATTCATGATCGGATGCTAGATGTTCTGGAGGAAGGGCCAATCAAGTTTTACTGGGAAGGAGTAAGTGATGGCAAGACTCCAGAAGCTGAGATCAGCGAAAGAAGGAAGACAGAGAAGAAGAAGAGTGAACTAAATGATGTTGAAAGAAAGCTCTTCAATCTGGATCAAGTGGCCAGGACAGAAATTATCGAGACATTGTCTAAGGAGTACATTGAAAAGATCAAAACCTGCAAGACAACTAAGGAGATGTGGGAGAAACTCTCCTTAATGTGTGAAGGGACTGATCAGATAAAGGAGAATAAGCTTCAAGCCGTTCTTCACACCTTTGACACCTTCAAGATGAAAGCTGATGAGTCAATTGATCAGCTTGATATGAGATTGACTAATATCTTGAATAAGAAAAGTTCTCTAGGAAAGGATTACTCAGAGAAGGAGATCAATAACAAAATTCTGAGATCTCTTACTTCTAGATGGAGAGTGAATGTGACTGTGATCAAGGAGATCAAGAACTTATCTGAGATGAGTCATCATACACTATTATCTCATCTGAAGGCACATGAGTTCAATATCCAAGAAGAAGACCAAGAAGATGAGGCTCCAATTTCATCAGCTACGAAGAATGTTGCATTCTCTGCTGCAGCTGATAGCCAAGAGAAATCCTCTACTCCAGAGGACATGAGCTTAAAGGAGCAACTTGCTTTGCTGACCAAGAAGTTTGACAAGATGTCAAACAAGTTCCAGAAGTACAGATCCAATTGGAAGAAGAACAAGAGTGATTCTTCCAGGAGATACCAGAAGTCATCTGATTCCAGAAGACCATCATATGAACAAGAGACCAGATACAAGTCTCCAGAGAGAAGGAGGGAACCAAGTCCCAGAAGAGGAGGAGATGGTGTTTGCTTTTCTTGCAACAAGCCAGGGCATCTCAGCTATAATTTCCCCCGGCTTACACCAAGGGAGAGAGAAGAAAAGAGGATCAAGAGAGATCGTATATTTGCTGATAAGAGAGCTCTGCTGGCAGAGGAGGAGAAGCAGGACATCAGCTCATCCTCATCCTCATCTGATTTTGAGTCAGAAGAGGACATCTGCCATATGGCAAAGGTAGAAGAGGTAAATTCTCCTACCCCCTCTGTTAGCTCATCTTGCTCTTCTACCTATTCTATGGAGTCAGATATACACAAGTTGTTGTCTGATCTCCAATCCTCCTTAAAAGTTTGTTCCAAGCTGGAAGAGGAGAACACTAGTCTGAAAGCTGAAGTTCTAAGCTTGAGACAGGATCTGGAAAATGCTAGACTTCCAGTGATATCCTATAACTCACATGCTAACAAGTCTGCTGACTTAATAGAAAAGTATGAGGAACAGGAAAAGTTGATAGAAAAGCTACTTTCTGAGAATACTGTTTTGAGTGAAGAACATAATCTGCTGACAGCTAAGTTTGATGAACTCTTCAAGCAGAATGAACTAATAATAAAAAATTCACATCAGCTTCAGCTGAAAGTGGACCAGCTGACTAAGGCAAAGAATGCCATGTCTGAAATAGTTGAGTCCTCACAAATTGTGAATGACAAAAGGGGTCTTGGTTATCCCAAACCCAAACCACAAAAGAAGAAGAAAGGTGACAGTGGATTAATTAGGGATCCTCGAAAGGGCAAAGGGCCAGCTGAGACTGCATCTGGATCAGAAGGGCAAAAAGCAGAGGGACAAAAAAGGTCCCAGTTGGACAGAAGAGCACCAAAGCTCAGAAGTCTGCTGGAGATCATAAGGTGTCAGCAGAGCAGAAGAGTACTAAAACTCAGAAGCCTGCTGATAACCAACATAAGTCCAGAGCTCAGAAACCCCAAGACCAGAAGAGGAATCCAAGTCATAGCTCTGCTAAGACAAGGAGACCTCAGCAGAATCAGCAGAGGAATGATAAGCCTGGGTCATCTCAGCAGAGTAAGCCCAAGCGAAATAGACCTCAGCCCTGGGTTACTTTTAATCTAACCAAAGTAGGCAAGCCTTCACCGGCTAAAGTATATGAGTCATTCGGAGGCTCAAGCTGAAACTATCCTTTTGAGCAGCCCACCTACAAACCTGTTGTTATCACTCATCACCCCAGAAAAGATCCTCTGAGGGAGATGATATTTGTGGACAAGTATGGGAGAAGGTTGAGATCACCTAAACCTAATAAGGATGATCTCTACCTGTGGATCAAGAAAGTAGAATCTAACCAATTAGGACCCAAAGAAAGGGTACCTAAAGCCTGAGCTTTAATTTCAGGCAAACACTAGCCCAATAGAGAGAGGAGAAGCCAAAGGCCATGTCTGGTACATTAATAGCGGTTGCTCGAAGCACATGACCTTTGAGAAGCATCTCCTCCAGGACTTTGTGACGCTTGATGGGCCTAGAGTTGTGTTCGGTGACAACAATTTTGGAGTCACCAGAGGAGTTGGCACCCTGCTGATCAAAGGAACAAGAGTAGAAGAAGTCTACTATGTAGAATGGCTTAAGCACAATCTTCTGTCAGTATCCCAATTCTGTGACAAAGGATATTCAGTAAGATTCTCTAAGAACTCTTGCCTTGTTATTAATGATTTAAATGAGCAGGTGCTACTAACTGGCCTCAGAAGAGGTAATATGTATCTTGCAGATTTTGCAAGTTGTCCAGCTGACTCATGTTTAGTTGCTAAAAGCTCATCAGAGATCAGTTGGCTCTGGCATAAGAGATTAGGTCATCTGAACTTCAAGACACTCAACAAGGTTGCAAGGAAGGGTCTTGTCAGAGGACTACCAATTGAGGTGTTTGCATCTGAGCAGAAGTGTGATGCTTATCAGAAAGGGAAGCAGACTAAAGCCTCATTCAAAGATGTGCAGAGTACTTCAACAGCAAAAGCACTCCAGCTGCTTCATATGGACTTGTTTGGACCTGTCTCACCTCTTAGTTTCAGTGGAAGGAAGTACACACTGCTGATTGTTGATGATTATACAAGATTCACTTGGGTAGTGTTCTTATTCAAGAAGAATGAGACTATGGTCAAGATGTTGGAGTTGTTCAAGAGGATTCAGAAGGAGCTGGACCTCAGCATAGTCAGAATCAGAAGTGATAAAGGTACTGAGTTTCTTAACTCTATTGTCTCTGACTATTGCAGGGAAAATGGTATTCAGCATGAGACATCAGCTGCCAGAACACCTCAGCAGAATGGGTTAGCTGAAAGGAGAAACAGAACTCTCAAGGAGGCAGCAAGGACCATGTTAGCTGAATATCAGACCCCTCAAAGATTTTGGGCAGAAGCCATCAACACTGCCTGCTTCATCCAAAATAGGTGTCTACCAGTCAAGAGACATGGGAAGACCCCCTATGAGATGTACAAAGGTAAAACTCCTAATCTTTCCTCTGTCCATATTTTTGGGTGTAGGTGTTTCATCCATGACAATGGAAAGACTAAGTTAAAGACTTTTGATGCTAAGGTTGCTGAAGGAATATTCTTAGGATATTCTGGAAGTAGCAAAGCCTATAGAGTCTTTAATAAAGTCTCTCTCTGTGTGGAGGAGACACCCCATGTTGTATTTGATGAATCTATTCAGGAGTACAGCAAGGAGAAGCTAGCAGATGAGGTGGATCAGCTGAATCTGTCAGACAAGCCAGATCTGATTAAGGTAGTGGTACCTAGGATAGAATCAGATTCAGATTCAGATGATGAGCCCAAGTCAGCTGATAAGCCCTCATCAGCAATAGATGATGGCACATTGACTCCTGACACTAACCAAGGGGGAATATCGGACAAGACCCAAGAGGAGCAGACCATGGCACCTCAGAGGGGCAAGAAGAAGTTGTCTGATTTCCCAGCTGAGAAATCTTAGGAGATCCAAGTGTGGGTGTTCAGACCAGAAGAAAGCTAAACTTGGGTGCTTAGTTCAGCTGTTATGTGTCTCTGATAGAACCCAAGAATATACATGAAGCTCTTGAAGATCCAAACTGGATTGTAGCTATGCAAGAGGAGCTAAACCAGTTTGCAAGACAAGAAGTTTGGACTCTAGTGGAGAGGCCCAAACATCAGAAGGTCATAGGCACTAAGTGGGTCTTTAAGAACAAAAAGGATGAAAATGATGTAGTGGTTAGAAACAAGGCAAGGCTAGTAGCCCAAGGGTATTCACAGTCAGAGGGGATTGACTATGATGAGACATTTGCTCCTGTGGCAAGACTAGAAGCTATCAGATTGTTTCTGGCCTATGCTATTTTCAAAGGGTTCAAGGTATACCAGATGGATGTCAAGTCAGCTTTTCTGAATGGAATCCTGGCAGAAGAGGTTTATGTGGAACAGCCACCAGGATTTGAGATTGGGAACAAGGTTTATAGGTTGCAGAAGGCTTTATATGGACTAAAGCAGGCACCTAGAGCTTGGTATGATACTCTATCATAGTTCCTACTGGATAGTGGATTCAGCAAAGGAAAGATAGACAAAACATTGTTGGTCCCTAAAGAAGACTTTGAGTCTTCTTGTTTTGAAAACAGCTGACTATACAATCAGCTGAGTGCGCAGTGATCTTAGTGTGCGGAAACGTTTTTAGTTAAATCCTTTTTAATTAGAAAAACCTTTTTAATCTTTAGTGCAGCAAGTTGGAGCAATAAAATAAGGCAAATAAAAACACAAGATTTATAGTGGTTCGGACCAACTGTCCTACATCCACTCTCCTCAATCCAACTTGGAGTTGAGGGGCTCTCTTACTCACTTACTTACTCCCTTACAACTTTCAAGAGAAATCTCTCTTACAACTCTTGTTAGTGCAAACAACCTTGCAACTAACTGATCGACTTCTACAAAGTCTTACAAATGAATAATAAAGTATAATGGGTGTGTTTGTGTACAGAGGAAAAAGTGCTGCCTATCTGCTAGTGTAATCGCGTGTAGGATCGTTGTTATTTTTCTCTCTTGTATTCATATTTATAGGTATAAAAAACTAGCCGTTAGAGTTGACTAGGATTTGAAATCCCTATAAATATGTAATCAATCAATCTGAATGATTGATTGATTCTTGATCTCCAGGTTGATATCTTTCCATCTTGGCTTTGATCTTCAATCTAATTTGACTTGATTGATTGCCTATGATTCTGGAAATCATGTTGCTGTAATCTTGTCCCCTTGACATGATTGACTTTCTGTAAATAGATCTTCTATGCAACAACTTCAGACGACCTCAGCTGCTGTTGGTGGTCCTCGTCTGATATGTTCAGGGCTCAGCTGGTATGTTGAGTCATAGCTGTCCTGAACGTGACTCAGCTGATCTGGGTGCTCCTCTGCTGATTTTGTCCTCGTCTGATTTCGGCACCTCAGCTGGTCTGACATCAGCTGACCTGGACCTCAGCTGTTCTAACCTCAGCTAATCTGACATCAGCTGACCTGACATCAGCTGATATCTAGCACCTCAGCTGACCTTCACCTAAGCTGACCATCCTTAGCTGATCTGACCTCAGCTGATCAGCTGACCTCCCATGATCATCTGGTTTTAATGGCATCAAAACATAGGGGATTTCCCGACAATTTCCCCCTTTTTGATGATATTAAAACCCAAGGAAGATTGATCTTTCTCCAATCAGTTGATGTTCCCCCTTACACAAATCTCAGCTGATTTTCCACCTAAGTGTAGGCCTTCCTCCTTAGTTGGGCAGATGTTTGCGTTTGGATCTGTTCATCACACCCAGCTCATCTGATTTGATCATCTTCTCATCTGATATCAGCTTTTTGTCCAATCTCTTGAGCTGGTGTGTACCTGAAAATAAAATCAGGCAATAGGTACCCTACTGGGTCCTGGAGGGTCAGGAGGCAGTTCTTTAGGGATCCATAGGAATAGGTCATCCTTATGAGGCTTAGGAGACCTTATCCATCTCCCATATTTATCAACAAAGACAATCTCCTTCAGAGGGTTTCTCTTAGGAGGATGTCTTAGAACACCAGGTCTTGTGATCTTGTTAGGATATCTATGTTAGATGTTTTGATGATATAAACCAATCAGCTTGTAATAGGACCAGCTGAACATGTTAGTCAGCTGATGAGTAGTTAGGATTAGATAGGTTCAAGTAAGGGGGAATCTACCTTGCTGCCTAGAAGATCCGAAGATATCATAGAAGAGAAGACCAGCTGAGACCTTGTGGACTTAGCCGATTTTAGAAGACAGAAGATTTAAGCAGCTGACACTGGAGCATCGAGAGCAGATCATCAGAGAAGTTAACATCAGCCGATAGCTGAAGAGCAGATCAGCTGATATCAGAAGATTAGCTGATCAGTTGAGAGCACGTCGCAGATAAGACAAGGCCCATGCATAAAAGACTTATTCAGACGAAGTCAGGAAGACCAGCTGAGGTGCACACCAGCAGACTTGCACATCAGCTGAGGTCCAAGTATCAGCAGACTGATACACCAGCTGAGGAGACAGATCAGCTGAGGTTTTGTGCTCAGCCCAGATTCTTCGGAATCAATTTTAAGGGTTAACTTGCGACATAAAAGGAAGATTCCCAGAATAGAAGATCAATCAATCAAGGGGACAAACTTGATTGATTGAAGATCGCGAAGACTGACGGGAATCAAGAAGGAAAATCAATCAATCACAATGATTGATTGAATATGAGATTATAGGATCTCAGATTTCTAGTCCATTCCAACGGCTAGTTATTTGATCCTATAAATTAGAGTAATAGTGATAATTTCTGGATTGGATTTACACGCACATTAAGCTAGCCAATACTCTGTCAGTTTTATCACTTACGCTAAAAAACACCATCCATACTTATCCTTTGTAAAAGCTTTGTAGAAGCTGTGAGAAGTCAATTGCAATTATAGCATTGACAAGTTGTAAAGAGAGTAGTACTCTCAAAACTGTGTAAGTAAGTGAGTAAGTGAGTAAGTGAGTTAGTGGAGAGACCCTCAAGTCCAAGTTGGATTGAGGAGAGTGGATGTAGGACAGTTGGTCCGAACCACTATAAATCCCCTGTGTCTCTTCGTATTTCTTTCTGTTCTTATCTGTGCACATCACCCAAAAACAAATTTTCATTATAAACGTTTCCGCACTATACACAGCGCACTATTTTCAAAATTCAGACTACCTCAAGTAGTCTGCTGATTTTCTGAATAAACCAGTAAAATTGAAAAAGTTTTTTTTTTTAATCCTTACAAGTCTATTCAACCCCCCCTTCTAGACTTGTTCAAGTGTATTCTTCCCTAAAACCTGCCTTTGGGACCAACAAGTGGTATCAGAGCTGTGTGTCCAAAAGACCACAGCCTGAGAAAGCTTTTGGTGGTTACCTGGACAGATCCCTGAAAAAAAAATTTGGAAAAATTTGTGTGCTTTTTATCTAACCACTTGCAGATATGTCTTCCTACAAAAAGAGTGGATCCAAGACAAGGAAGTTGCCTGAATTCTCCATAGAGGATTATGATTACTGGAAATTCAGAATGGAGAATTACCTTGGAGCCATTCATGATCGAATGTTAGATGTTCTGGAGGAAGGGCCAATCAAGTTCTTCTGGGAAGGAATAAGTGATGGTAAGACTCCAGAAGCTGAAATTAGTGAAAGAAGGAAGACAGAGAAGAAGAAGAGTGAACTAAACGATGCTGAAAGAAAACTCTTCAACCTCGATCAAGTGGCCAGAACAGAAGTCATTGAGACACTCTCCAAAGAATATATAGAGAAAATCAAGACGTGCAGAACCGCTAAGGAGATGTGGGAGAAACTCTCCTTGATGTGTGAAGGGACAGATCAAATCAAAGAGAACAAGCTTCAAGCTGTTCTACATACCTTTGACACATTTAAAATGAAAGCTGATGAAACCATTGATCAGCTAGATATGAGGCTGACAAACATACTTAATAAAGCAAGCTCCTTAGGAAAGGATTACTCGGAGAAAGAGATTAATAACAAAATTCTGAGATCTCTTACTCCTAGATGGAGAGTGAAGGTGACAGTAATTAAAGAGACAAAGAATTTATCTGAGATGAGTCATCATACACTGCTATCTCATCTGAAGGCACATGAGTTCGATATCCAAGAAGAAGATCAAGAAGATGAGACTCCAACTTCATCAGCCACAAAGAATGTTGCATTCTCTGCTGCAGCTGATAGTCAAGAGAAATCCTCTGCTCCAGAGGACATGAGCTTAAAGGAGCAACTTGCTTTATTGACCAAGAAGTTTGACAAAATGTCAAACAAGTTTCAGAAGTATAGATCTCATTGGAAGAAGAATAAGAGTGATTCTTCCAGAAGATACCAGAAGTCATCTGATGCCAGAAGACCATCAGATGAACAGGAGACCAGATATAAGTCTCCAGAGAGAAGGAGGGATCCAAGTCCCAAAAGAGGAGGAGATGGTGTTTGTTTCACTTGCAACAAGCCAGGACATCTCAGTTATGATTGTCCTCAGCTTACCCCAAGGGAAAGAGAAGAGAAGAGGATCAAGAGAGATCGCAGGTTCGCTGATAAGAGAGCTCTGCTGGCAGAGGAGGAGAAGCAGGATATCAGCTCATCCTCGTCCTCATCTGATTTTGAATCAGAGGATGATATCTGCCTTATGGCTAAGGTGGAAGAGGTAAATTCTCCTACCCCCTCTGTTAGCTCATCTTGCTCCTCTACCTATTCTATGGAGTCAGATATACACAAGTTGTTATCTGATCTCCAATCCTCCTTAAAAGTTTATTCTAAGCTGGAAGAGGAGAACTCAAGTCTGAAAGCTGAAGTTTCAAGCTTGAGACGAGATCTGGAAAGTGCTAGACTACCAGTGATATCCTATGACTCACAAGCTAACAAGTCTGCTGACTTAATAGCAAAATGTGAAGAACAGGAGAAGCTGATAGAAAAGCTACTTTCTGAGAACACTGTCTTGAGTGAAGAACATAATCTGCTGACAGCTAAGTTCGATGAACTCTTCAAGCAGAATGAACTGATAACCAAAAATTCACAGCAGCTTCAGCTGAAAGTGAATCAGCTGACTAAGGCAAATAATGCCGTGTCTGAAATAGCTGAATCCTCACAAACTGTGAATGATAAAAGGGGTCTTGGTTATCCCAAACCCAAACCACAAAAGAAGAAGAAAGGTGACAGTGGATTAATTAGGGATCCTCGAAAGGGAAAAGGGTCAGCTGAGCCTGCATCTGGATCAGAAGGGCAGAAGGACAGAAAAAGTCCCAGCTGGACAGAAGAGCTCCAAAGCTCAGAAGTATGCTGGTGATCAAAAGGTTTCAACAGAGCAGAAGAGTACTCAAACTCAGAAGCCTGCTGACAACCAACATAAGTCCAAAGCTCAGAAGTCTCGAGATCAGAAGAGGAATCCAAGTCATAGCTCCGCTAAGACAAGGAGACCTCAGCAGAATCAGCAGAGGAATGATAAGTCTGGGTCATCTCAGCAGAGTAAACCCAAGCGAAACAGACCTCAGCCCTGGGTTACTTTTAATGTAACCAAAGTAGGCAAGCCTTCACCGGCTAAAGTTTATGAGTCATTCGGAGGCTCAAGCCGAAATTATCCGTTTGAACCCACCTATAAACCTGCTGTTATCACTCATCGCCCCAGAAAAGATCCTCTGAGGGAGATGATTTTTGTGGACAAATATGGTAGAAGGTTGAGATCTCCTAAACCTCATAAGGATGATCTCTACCTGTGGATCCAAAAAGTCGATACTAACCAATCAGGACCCAAAGATAGGGTACCTAAAACCTGAGTTTTAATTTCAGGTTAACTCTAGCCCTATAGAAAGAGGGAAAGCCAAAGGTCATGTCTGGTACATTGATAGCGGTTGCTCGAAGCACATGACCTTTGAGAAGCATCTTCTCCAGAACTTTGTAACTCTGGATGGGCCTAGAGTTGTGTTCGGTGACAACAATTTTGGAGTCACCAGAGGAGTAGGCACCCTGTTGATCAAAGGAACAAGAGTTGAAGAAGTCTACTATGTAGAAGGGCTCATGCACAATCTTCTGTCTGTATCCCAATTCTGTGACAAGGGATACTCAGTAAGATTTTCTAAGAACTCTTGTCTTGTTATTAATGATTTAAATGAGCAGGTGCTACTAACTGGCCTCAGAAGAGGTAATATGTATATTGCAGATTTTACAAGCTGTCCAGCTGACTCATGTTTGTTTGCTAAAAGCTCATCTGAGATCAGCTGGCTCTGGCACAAGAGGTTAGGTCATCTGATCTTCAAGACTCTCAACAAGGTTGCAAGGAAGGTCTAGTCAGAGGTCTACCAAATGAGGTGTTTGCATCTGAGCAGAAGTGTGATGTCTGTCAGAAAGGGAAGCAGACTAAAGCCTCATTCAAAGATGTGCAGAGTACTTTAACAACAAAAGCACTCCAGCTGCTTCATATGGACTTGTTTGGACCTGTCTCACCCCCTAGTTTCAGTGGAAGGAAGTACACACTGGTGATTGTTGATGACTATACAAGATTCACTTGGGTAGTGTTCTTGTTCAAGAAGAATGAGACTATGGTCAAGATGCTGGAGTTGTTCAAGAGGATTCAGAAGGAGCTGGACCTCAACATAGTCAGAATCAGAAGTGATAAAGGTACTGAGTTTCTTAACTCTGTTGTTTCTGACTATTGCAGGGATAATGGTATTCAGCATGAGACATCAGCTGCCAGAACACCTCAGCAGAATGGGTTAGCTGAGAGGAGAAACAGAACCCTCAAGGAGGCAGCAAGGACTATGTTAGCTGAATATCAGACACCTCAAAGATTTTGGGCAGAAGCCATCAATACTGCCTGCTTCATCCAAAATAGGTGTCTACCAGTCAAGAGACATGGGAAGACTCCTTATGAAATGTACAAAGGTAAAACTCCTAACCTTTCCTCTGTCCATACTTTTGGGTGTAGGTGTTTCATCCATGACAATGGAAAGACTAAGTTAAAGACTTTTGATGTTAAGGTTGCTGAAGGAATATTCTTAGGATATTCTGGAAGTAGCAAAGACTATAGAGTCTTTAATAAAGTCTCTCTCTGTGTGGAGGAGACACCCCATGTTGTATTTGATGAAACTTTTCATGAGTACAACAAGGAGAAGCTAGCAGAAGAGGTGGATCAGCTGAATCTGTCAGATAAGCCAGATCTGATTAAGGTAGTAGTACCTAGGATAGAATCAGACTCAGATTCAGATGATGAGCCCAAATCAGCTGATAAGCCCTCATCAGCATCAGGTGATGGCACATTGACTCCTGACACTAACCAAGGGGGAATTTCAGACAAGACCCAAGAGGAGCAGACTATGGCACCTCAAAGGGGCAAGAAGACATTGTCTGATTTCCCAGCTGAACAGATTCTAGGAGATCCAAGTGTAGGTGTTCAGACCAGAAGAAAGCTAAACTTGGGTGCTCAATTCAGCTGTTATGTGTCACTGATAGAACCCAAAAATATTCATGAAGCTCTAGAAGACCCAAACTGGATTGTAGCTATGCAAGAGGAGATAAATTAGTTTGCAAGATAAGAAGTTTGGACCCTAGTAGAGAGGCCCAAACATCAGAAGGTCATAGGCACTAAGTGGGTATTTAAGAACAAAAAGGATGAAAATGATGTAGTGGTAAGAAACAAGGCAAGGCTAGTAGCTCAGGGGTATTCACAGTCAGAGGGGATTGACTATGATGAAACATTTGCTCTTGTGGCAAGACTAGAAGCCATTAGATTGTTTCTGGCCTACGCTATTTTCAAAGGGTTCAAGGTATATCAGATGGATGTCAAGTCAGCGTTTCTGAATGGAATCCTGGCAGAAGAGGTTTATGTGGAACAGCCACCAGGATTTGAGATTGGGAACAAGGTTTATAGGTTGCAGAAAGCTTTATATGGACTAAAGCAGGCACCTAGAGCTTGGTATGATACTCTATCACAGTTCCTACTGGATAGTGGATTCAGTAAAGGAAAGATTGACAAAACCTTGTTCAGAAAGGAAGACGGAGATGATATTCTCTTAGTGCAGATATATGTGGATGATATCATCTTTGGCTCCCCCAACAAACTGATGTGTGATGAGTTCAGCAAGCTGATGACCAGCAAGTTTGAAATGTCCATGATGGGGGAGATGACTTATTTCCTTGGACTGCAGGTAAAACAGATGTCCAATGGAACGTTCATTAGCCAAGCTAAGTATGCCAAGAATTTGATAAAAAAGTTTGGAATCAGTAGCAGCAGAGAAGCTAAGATTCCAATGATGGCAAATTTTAGCATGGATCCAGATGAGGCTGGTGAGAAAGTGGATCAGACACAATATAGGGGACTTATTGGTTCTCTGCTGTATCTCACTGCCAGCAGACCTGATATCAGCTTTGCAGTAGGGGTGTGTGCAAGGTTTCAGGCAAATCCTAAGAAATCTCATCTGGAAGCAGCAAAGAAGATTGTAAAGTATTTGAAGGGTACTTGCAATCTAGGCCTCTGGTACCCAGCTGATGACAACTTTCAGCTGAGTGGGTACTCATATTCTAACTATGGAGGGTGCAAAATTCATAGGAAGTCAACCTCTGGCACATGTCAGTTTCTGGGAAGTAAGCTGATATCTTGGTTCTCCAAGAAGCAGACTTCAGTAGCTACTTCTACAACAGAGGCAGAGTACATGGCTGCTGGTAGTTGTTGTTCTCAGCTGCTCTGGATCAGACAACAGCTGAAGGACTACCATGTGATCACAGAAGAGATACCCATCTTCTGTGATAGCACAAGTGCAATAGCCATTACTCAGAATCCTGTTCTGCATACTAGATGCAAGCATGTGGACATAAGACATCATTTTCTTCGGGATCATGCTGAGAAAGGAGATATCAGGATGGAGAAGATTCATACGGAGAAGCAGAGAGCAGATGTTCTTACCAAACCCTTAGCAGAGGTAAGATTCAGAGAATTAGTAGCAGAGTTAGGAATGATAGATGGAGGAGCAGTTCTATAGAAAGAAAGTTTTTGGGTAAACGGGTAGTCAGCTGGTACCCAGCTGAGGACTATTCTGCTGAAGTAGTCAGCTGATCCTCACATCAGCTGATCTGGTATGTCTACTTATTCTTTCCTTTCTTTTCTCTATCTTGTTATGTCTAACTTGATACAGGAATAAGTTATGAAAGTCAGACAAGGCCACTTTGCTTCAGCTGGTCCATGTCAGCTGACATTAAAGACCCAGATGAGCAGAAAAGATTTTCATAAGGATCGCCCTTATCAGCTAATTTTGCCACGTCAGCATCTCGATAAGTATTTCTATGATCTTTATGTCGATTTTTTTTATCTATCAAATCTTTTCAAAAATTAATTAATCCCTAATTTCTAAAATTATTTTAGAAAATTGGCAATCAAATCTTTTTGTTTACGAAAAATCGGGGATTTATTACCTTTTTCAAAATAAGGTGTCAGTTGTAATTAATTTAACACCGTCTAAATCTTCTCAAAAAGTGCTTTCATCATTACCTTTTTCAAAAAGGGGAATCTTTTGAGGCGGTCAAAACCTTTTCGAAATCCTGACACCCACGCATCACCTCCAAAATTCTCAAAGGTCATTTATTCTGGACCTTTGATTTGTGTGATGCAAAATACAAATCTACGATCAAAACTGATCGGTTTTAATTTTGGAAAAATTGCTCATATCTCTCGATACTTATATATATACTCCCTTTAACTTCTTTCTGAAATTTTCTGCTCCTAAATCTTTCTGCCCGAAGTTTTCCTGCATACTATTCTCTCTGCACTCAAACCCTGTTTTGAAGGTATGGCATCTAAGGCAATGCAAAAACTCTTCAAGGAAAAGATGTACGCAGAGATGTGTGTCGATTTCGACACGACTAGGGTTCCTGAAATTAGAGAAATCCTAAACCTTCTCCAACATCAAAATCTCCGAACCTTCATCTCCATGACCCCCCCTGACCATAAAACCCTAAATTTCTATGCCTTCCAATTCCTTCTTAAGGCCCAGTTCAGCACAGACTCCATCGGCTCCTTAGTTGATGAATTAGCTGTTGTTATCTCCAAGGATGTTGTCGCTGATATCTTTGGCCTATCCTCCTCTGGTGTCCAACCTCACAAATACAAGGAAGCTGACTACCTGGAGACTTTTCAGTTAATGGCCAGGACGAGTTACAGGGACACCACCACTAACCTGAAGAAATCCATGCTGAGGAGGCGGTTTCAGTTCCTGATGGATGTGGTGACCAAGGTCATCTTGGCGGAACAGGGGAGTTTGGACGCCATTACCAAACTCCGCCTGAGTATGGCCCGCACCATTCTCGATGGGGTGCAAGCAGACTGGGTGAGTCTGCTATGGTTCCGCCTGGAACAGGAGTCCAAGAGGTGCTTGGTGAAGGAGGTGAATGGTGAACAGGTTTACAGCTTTAAATCCAAGTGTTCCATGGCCACCAAGATCACTATTCTTCTTAATCATCTGCTGCCCCAGCATGAGTGGGATGAGGAATGGGTTGTTGAGTACAACCACACCAAGTTCTTAAGGGGAAGTAACTTGGACATCATTGGGCCAGCTTGTTGGTCCCAAAGGCAGGTTTTGGGAAGAATACACTTGAACAAGTCTAGAAGGGGGGGTTGAATAGACTTGTAAGGATTCAAAAACCTTTTTCAAATTTACTGATTTATTCAGAAAATCAGCAGACTACTTGAGGTAATCTGAATTTTGAAATTAGTGCGCTGTGTATAGTGCGGAAACGTTTTAAAGAAAATTTGATTTTAAGTGATGTGCACAGATAAGAACAGAAAGAAATACGAAGAGACACAGGGGTTTATAGTGGTTCGGACCAACTGTCCTACATCCACTCTCCTCAATCCAATTTGGACTTGAGGGGCTCTCCACTAACTCACTTACTCACTTACTTACACAATTTTGAGAGTACTACTCTCTTTACAACTTGTCAATGCTATAATTGCAATTGACTTCTCACAGCTTCTACAAAGCTTTTACAAAGGATAAGTATGGATGGTGATTTTGAGCGTAAGTGATAAAACTGACAGAGTATTGGCTAGCTTAATGTGCGTGTAAATCCAATCTCGCAGAAATTATCACAATTACTCTAATTTATAGGATCAAATAACTAGCCGTTGGGATGGGCTAGAAATCTGAGATCCTATAATCTCGTATTCAATCAATCATTGTGATTGATTGAATTTCCTTCTTGATTCCCGTCAATCTTTGCGATCTTCAATCAATCAAGTTTGTCCCCTTGATTGATTGATCTTCTATTCTGAGAATCTTCCTTTTATGTCGCACGTTAACCCTTCAAATTGATTCCGAAGAATCTGGGCAGAGCACAAGACCTCAGCTGATCTGTCTCCTCAGCTGGTGTATCAGTCTGCTGATACTTGGACCTCAGCTGATGTGCAGGTCTGCTGGTGTGCACCTCAGCTGGTCTTCTTGACTTCGTCTGAATAAGTCTTTTATCTATGGTCCTTGTCTTGTCTGCGACGTGCTCTCAGCTGATCAGCTAATCTTCTGATATCAGCTGATCTGCTCTTCAGCTATCGGCTGATGTTAACTTCTCTGATGATCTGCTTTCGATGCTCCAGTGTCAGCTGATTAAATCTTCTGTCTTCTAAAGTCGGCTAAGTCCACAAGGTCTCAGCTGGTCTTCTCTTCTCTGAAAGCTTCGGATCTTCTAGGCAGCAAGGTAGGTTCCCCCTTACTCGAACCTATCTAATCCTAACTACTCATCAGCTGACTAACATGTTCAGCTGGTCCTATTACAAGCTGATTTGTTTTATATCATCAAAACATCTAACACA
>JAPKLY010000161.1:271259-316139 GCA_026898435.1 Prunella vulgaris | reverse complement strand
TTGATATCTTTCCATCTTGGCTTTGATCTTCAATCTAATTTGACTTGATTGATTGCCTATGATTCTGGAAATCATGTTGCTGTGATCTTGTCCCCTTGACATGATTGACTTTCTGTAAATAGATCTTCTATGCAACAACTTCAGACGACCTCGGCTGCTGTTGGTGGTCCTCGTCTGATATGTTCAGGGCTCAACTGGTATGTTGAGTCATAGCTGTCCTGAACGTGTCTCAGCTGATCTGGGTGCTCCTCTGCTGATTTTGTCCTCGTCTGATTTCGGTACCTCAGCTGGTCTGACATCAGCTGACCTGGACCTCAGCTGATCTAACCTCAGCTAATCTGACATCAGCTGACCTGACATCAGCTGATATCTAGCACCTCAGCTGACCTTCACCTAAGCTGACCATCCTTAGCTGATCTGACCTCAGCTGATCAGCTGACCTCCCATGATCATCTGGTTTTAATGGCATCAAAACATAAGGGATTTCCCAACAACATTGTTCAGAAAAGAAGTTGGAGATGATATTCTCTTAGTGCAGATCTATGTGGATGATATCATCTTCGGCTCCCCCAATAAGCAGATGTGTGACCAGTTTAGCAAGCTGATGACTAGCAAGTTTGAAATGTCTATGATGGGGGAGATGACCTGACCTATTTCCTTGGACTTCAGGTGAAGCAGATGTCCAATGGAACCTTCATAAGCCAAGCTAAGTATGCCAAGAATCTGATAGAAAAGTTTGGAATCAGTAGCAGCAGAGAAGCTAAGATTCCAATGATGGCAAACTTTAGCATGGATCCAGATGAGGCTGGTGAGAAAGTGGATCCGACACAATATAGAGGACTTATTGGTTCTCTGCTGCATCTCACTGCCAGCAGACCTGACATCAGCTTTGCAGTAGGAGTATGTGCAAGGTTTCAGGTAAATCCTAAGAAATCTCCTCTGGAAGCAGCTAAGAAGATTGTGAAGTATTTGAAAGGTACTTCCAATCTAGGCCTCTGGTACCCTGCTGATGATAATTTTCAGCTGAGTGGGTATTCAGACTCTGACTATGGAGGGTGCAAGATTGATAGGAAATCTACTTCTGGCACATGTCAGTTTCTGGGAAGTAAGCTGATATCCTGGTTCTCCTAGAAGCAAACTTGAGTAGCTACTTCCACAACAGAGGTAGAGTACATGGCTGCTGGTAGTTGCTGCTCTCAGCTGCTCTGGATCAGACAACAGCTGAGGGACTACCATTTGATCACAGAAGAGATACCTATTTTCTGTGATAGCACAAGTGCAATAGCCATTACTCAGAACCCAGTTCTTCATACCAGATGTAAGCATGTGGACGTAAGACACCATTTTCTTAGAGATCATGCTGAGAAAGGAGACATCAGGATGGAGAAGATTCACACAGAAAAGCAAAGAGCAGATGTTCTTACCAAACCATTAGCAGAGGTAAGATTCAGAGAATTAGTAGCAGAGTTAGGAATGATAGCTGGAGGAGCAGTTCTATAGAAAGAAAGGATTGGGTTGTCTGGGTGGTCAGCTGGTATCCAGCTGAGGCAGAGTCTGCTGAAGTAATCAACTGATACTCACATCAGCTGATCTGGTATGTCCTCTTACTTTTTCTTGTCTTATCTCTATCTTGTTAAGTCTAACTTGATACAGGTATAAGTCATGAGAGTTAGACAAGACCATTCCACTTCAGCTGATATTAAAGACCCAGATGAGCAGAAAAGATTTTCATGAGGATCACTCTTATCAGCTGACCCTGCCACGTCAGCATTTCGATAAGTATTTCTATGATCTTCGATGTCTGTTTTTGAAATTTTTTTTTTTAAAAAAAAAATCTTTTCTAAAATTAATAAATCCCTAATTTCTGAATTTTTTTTTAGAAAATTGGCTATCAAATCTTTTCTCTTACGAAAATTCGGGGATTTATTACTTTTTCCAAAATAAAGTGTCAGTGGTAATTAATTTCTCACCGCCCAAATTTCATCACTAAAGTTTTTCATCATTACCTTTTTCAAAATGGCGGAACTGTTGGCGGCCAAAACCTTTTCGAAAACCTGACACTTACGCATCACCCCCAAAACTCTCAAAGGTCATCTAATCTGGACCTTTGATTTGTGTGATGCAATATACAAATCTACAATCAAAATTGATCGGTTTTATTTTTGGAAAAACTGCTCATCTTTCTTGATTCATACAAATACCCTTTAAACTTCTTTCTGAAAACCTTTCTGCCACGAAATCTGTCTATCTTCTCTGTGAAATTAACCCTTGTGTTGAAGCCATGGATCACAAAACTCTGAAGAAGATGTTCAAGATGATGATGTATGCCGAAATGTGTGTTGATTATAACACAACAAAGGTTCCAGAGATTCGAGAAATACTAAATTTTCTCCAACATCATAATCTCTGAAGCTTCATCTCCATGACGTCCCCCAGATAACCAGACGCTAAACTTATATACCTTCTAGTTTCTACTCAAAGCCCAGTTTAGCCCTAACTCTATTGGGTCTTTGGTTGATGGGAAATTGGTCGTGTTGTCCAAGAATGTTGCGGCAAAGCTCTTTAGTTTATCAACCTCTGGTGTCCAACCTCACACATATAAGGAGGCAGATTATTTGACTACCTTCAAGATTATGGCGAGAAAGAGTCATCAAGACACAACCACAAATCTTAAGAAGTATATGCTGAGGAGGAGGTTTAGGTTTTTCATGGATGTTGTGAACAAGGTAATTCTTGCTGAACAGGGAAGTTTGGACTCCCTTACCAAACTTCGACTAAGTGTCACTCGGACGATACTGGATGGGGTTCAAGCCGACTGGGTGAGTCTACTATGGTTTCGCTTAGAGTAGGAGTCCAAGAGATTTGCTGCTGAAATGGTGAACGGACAGCAGGTCTACAAGTTTACCTCAAAATGCTCTATGGCTACCAAGATTACAATAATCTTGAATCACTTGATGCCAGATCATAGGTGGGATAAAGAATGGGTTGTTAAGTACAACCATACCAAGTTCCTGAGGGGAAGCAATTTGGATGTAATTGGGCTAGCTGATTCAGATTTGGCAGCTGACCCAGCAGCTGTTGTACCAGGGCCTTCTGCTGATTCTGGTAAAAAGCAGAAAATGAAGGCTTCAAAGCCTGCTGGAGGGAGTAGAAAGAAGAAGTAAAAAAGGGACATTACTCCAGTTCAAAGGAAACTTTCCTTTGACTCAGATGATGAAGATGATACTGCCTCTCTGAGCAGTCTGAAGGAGAAGAAGTCTTCAGCAGAAAAGGATACTCTGCTGGTTGATGAGTCCTCTGATGCAGAAGAGGAACAATCAGAGAAAGAATCAGCTGAGGAAGCTGGTTCAGGGGAAGAGTCTAAGTCTGGTTCTGATGAAGAAGAGGAGGAGTCAGCGGAAGAGAAATCAGCAGAACCATCAGTTGCTGAGACAGAGGTTGTTCATTCCTCTGAAGAGGCACCATCAGCAGATACACCTTTTGCCGCCGATCCAATCAGGTCATCTCAACCCACTCCTTCTTCTGATTCCCCACACACACTTCCACATTCCCCATCGCTTCATGCATCCCCAGAAACCCAAACGTCTACACATTCCACACCTCCGGCTGACATATCACCTTCACAAATCCCAGCTGGCAATTAACCAGAGGAGATAGCTACCTCTGGTGAGCCTTCAGCTATTCCCCAACCCTCTCACACTGAACTCATTGATCTTGAAACCCCCAACTCCTCCACCGAATTGGCCCAACAAGAATGCCTATCTCACCTTCGTTCAAAAGGGCCTCTTGAACGAGGGATGATCATTACTGCCCTAGCCCACATATCCCTATATATCCCAGAACTCAACTCATATCCTGCCTATCAAGATATCTTAGCTGATGGTCTCGCCTGGGCTCAAGCGAGAGAAGGTCCAGTTACCTTCTTTTTGGAGTTGGTAAAGGAGATGGGTGAAGCAGCCTTCACTGAATGGGAGGAGATTCTGATGGATGCCTTGGAGGTTAAGGCACCATCCCAGCTGACAACTCCTGAAGGTCTTAGGAAGGTTGCACGTGTTTTGCTGCTTAAGGATGGGGTTGCACTGGATTGCCCAGAAACAGTGTTGTCTGAATTCATTCCTCCTGCAGAAAACCTTGAGATCAACCCTACTGACCAGGTGACTCCTGATATCCTCAACAGTATAAAAGATTATTTTGATGATCACATCAGAGAAGTCAAAGCCACTCTGCTGGCTGCCAAATCTGCTGCTCCCTCGCTGATTGAATGACATGTCCATCAACTATTGTTGGATCATTGGAACAAGCTGAGAGATGCTATGGAGGACAGCTTGTATGCCACAAGGAAGGAATTTTTTCACACTCTTCAGAAATTCAAAGAGACAACCAAGGCATTCACGGATGATGCTTCTGCCGCCCTCTCTGCTGAATCTGATAGATTCAGGCTAGTGACTGAGAGACTAGAAAGTCAAATTGCTGAGTGCAAAGATGGTCAGGAGGACCTTAAGGTGGTTGTTGATTCGCTTCCCACTTCTCTACCCTCTTCCTCCATCATTGATGATATCAAAAAGGGGGAAGAGAAGAACTCAGCTGATATAGCTGTCTTACAAGCTGAGATGGCCTCTCTGAGAGCTCTGCTGGTGGACAATAATGGCGTTCTATCTGCCAGATTAGAGAATGTAGAAGATTACACCAATACAAGGAAGATTGCCCAGCAGAAGACTCAGGAGCTGAGAGATCAAAAGTTAGCTGAGGCTATGCAAAGGCAAGAGAAGGATGCTGAAGCAAGGGAAAAACAGAAGTGGATCATGAATGTTGAGCTAGATGAGAAGCTGGCAAAAGAGTTGCAGCTTGCTGAGAAAGAAACTACTGAGGAGAGGAATAAGAGGCAGGAGAGAGAAATGAATGACCAACTAGAAAGAAGATATCAGAGGAGATTAAAGAAAGAAGGTAAACTACCTCAATCTAAAGTGAAGAAGGGTGGAAGGTATGTTAGAGACCCCAATGATCCTCTGGTAGATGGTCCTATAGAGATGTTCTTCAAGGATATGTCATCTGATCAGATTGACATGTGGAAGAAAATAAAGGCAAGAGCCTTTATCCAGTTCTACGTGCTCAGAGGAGAAGATACCAGAGGAGAAAAGGAAAAGAATGCTGAGTTCAGAGCATGGTTGGAGGAACATTTTCCTATCTTCTTCAAGGCTATTTCAGAAATTATGCTCAAAGTGGATGTACAGCCTGAATTACCAGAACTTGAATACTTTCCCACACCAACTGATGTAAATGGTAATGTCAACTGGGTAGAGATCTGAAAGATCTGGTTGCAGATGGTTACCAAGTTTCTTTCAACTCTTCCTGATACATCCACTACTTCTCTGAAGGGAATTGAGAAGAGGTTTCTTGACTGGATGCAGCTGCCTATGGACAACAGAAAGCCTTTGGTGATGTAATAAGCCAACTGAGTCAGCTGAGGTTAGGTGTTCTTATCTCTTGTAATCTCTGTCTGATTAATGAAGTTTTATCTTTCCAGACAACTTCTTGTTCAGTTGCTTTTTACATTCTGTCTAAAGGATCTTATCTAAAGATCTTCTTTTCTGTCCTATTTTGATCTTGATTTTGATTGAATAAGCTTATCTATTGAGATCAGCTGAGTTGGTTTTGATATCATCAAAAAGGGGGAATTTGTTAGGATATTCCTGTTAGAGTTTTGATGATATAATAAACCAATCAGCTTGTAATAGGACCAGCTGAACCTGTTAGTCAGCTGATGAGTAGTTAGGATTAGACAGGTTTGAGTAAGGGGGAACTCACCTTGCTGCCCAGAAGATCCAATGCTATCGTAGAAAAGAAGAGCAGCTAAGGTCTTGAGGACTTAGCCGATTTCAGACGACAGAAGACTTGAGCAGCTGACACTGAAGTATCAAGAGTAGAACATCAGAGGAGTTAAAACCAGCTGATATCAGAAGAGACAGATCAGCTGATATCAGAAGATCAGCTGATCAGCTGAGCACGTCGCAGACAAGACAAGGACCAAGGATCAAGAGTTTCCAGACAAGGTTCAGAAGACCAGCTGAGGTGCACTCCAGCAGACTCGCACATCAGCTGAGGTCCATGTATCAGCAGACTGATACACCAGCTGAGGAGACAGATTAGCTAAAGTCTTGTGCTATGCCCAAATTTTACGGAATCAATTCAAGGGTTGACCTGCGACAAAAGGAAGGAAGATTCCCTGAATAGAAGATCAATCAATCAAGGGGACAAACTTGATTGATTGTTAATCGTGAAGATTTTCGGAATCAAGAAGGAGATTCAATCAATCTCAATAATTGATTGAATACGAGATTATAGGATCTCAGATTTCTAGTCCATCCCAACGGCTAGTTATTTGACCCTATAAATTAGAGTAACAGTGATGATTTCAGTATCGGATTTACACGCATTTTAAGCTTGCCGAAACTCTGTCAAAATCATTACACGAACTCAACACCCTATATTCATACTGATTCTTTGCAAAGCTTTGTAGAAGCTGTGAGAAGTCGATTACTACTGAAGCATTGACGATTTGTAAGAGAGTAGTACTCTCGAAGTGAGTGAGTGAGTGAGTGAAGTTAGTGGAGAGTCCCACAATTCCAGTTGGATTGTGGAGAGTGGAGTAGGACATTTGTCCGAACCACTATAAATCATTTGTGTCTCACGCTTTTATTTCCTGTTCTTTACTTGTGCACATCACCAAAAACTGATTTTCTTTAAAAACGTTTCCGCACAAACTTTCACTGCGCCCAATTTTCAAATTCAGACTATCTCAAGTAGTCTGGTGTTTTTGAAATAAACCAAAAATTAGAAAAAGGTTATGAATCCCTATAAGTCTATTCAAACCCCCCCCCCCTTCTAGACTTGTTTAAGGGTATTCTTACTCTAAAAACTGCCTTTGGGACCAACAGAAAGTCTAAGAGTCGCCAGAAAATTCAAAAATTTTACCGGATTCAATGGTGGACGCAATGGAAATTGAAGGAAAGAACAAAGAAAGAGAAGAATAGGGAGAAATCTGCAAAAGAAAGAGAAATTGGGAAAAGAAATGGTGTTACTACCTTGAAGATCTTAAAAAAATCCGTTAAGTGCACAGGGTTTTGATCGCCGGGAAAAAGTTCTGAAAAATCGAGTATGCAAAAGTGAGAAATGAAGTTTACTTCTCATATTTATAGACGTCGGGGCGAGCTATAATATTCAAATAGTCTGAGGACCTAGATGCAAAGAATTTGAAAATAGGTGAGATGATGGGAGCGGGAACTGAGGCCTAAAAATGCGTGCACGATGCCTCGATCCTGCACCACGTCAGCATGCCCACCTCCACAAGGTAGCTCGCCAAGATGACTCGACATTAAACCAAGAAAAAATTCTTCTACACTCAAGCTCTCACACCTTGAGGTAAGTCAGCTCGCCCACACATTAGAAATATCATGATGTGGACGCCCATGTCTAAGGAGACCAAGCTGAAGTCCACTTTTACACTACTCCAAAATAGCACAAGGCAATGAAGCTAGCAGGAAAGCTCGCCTAGGTCCGAAGCATAGACACTAGTAGTATAAGAAGCAAGAAGTGATGTAGTAGGACAAAACAATGTAAAGGTAGCATAGTAATGAGTAAGGACAACTTGTCAACACCTAAAGCCAAGTAGGCGCACAAGGTGCCACCTCACCACATGCAAACCTATAAATAGGTCTCTTGTACATCTTTCTCTCTCTAAGGTTCATAATTCCACTACTACTTTCTCTCTCTAGCTCTCACACTTTCTCTCTCTACTTTATAACTCAAGAACGTATTATCTTGATTATTGTTTGATAGGATTCCATGCTCATATTAACAAATCCTGTCAACAATAAGATCAAGAACATACTACGCGAAGTATGCTCATAAACTACAGAAATTTGAACCAACCATAAGTTCAACCTTTTGAAAATACTCCAATGCAAATTCCCAAATCATAACTTAGACAAAACAAATTGTCTTATGACAGTATCAACATTAATTAAACATAAACAAATAAAATAAATTAAAGAAGTCTCCAATCATTATTACAGGAGTAATGAATCAATTCTTAAATTAGAGCAATATTCATAAATTTTCTCCCCCTGTAGTATTGAACAACTTCAAACAACTTAAAAAAATTATCCAGCTTCAATTCAGGCTCAAGCTCAAGCTCCCCCTATCAAGGTATAGGAAGATGATCATAAAGCTCCTTAGTCAGAGCTTCATCATCAGCAATAGTGACTTTTTCATTAACAGCAAAAGCAACAATATTTTCTTTCTAAGCATTGGGAACAGTTTGATCAGTAACAATAACATCAGTAATAGGGTCAACAACATCTGGTTCTGGATCTGGTGGTGGAACTTCAGCAGCAACGTTAGCAGCAACATCAGAGTCAGGATCATCAAATACAACTTCAACTTCAAATGGAGGTGGAGGTGCAACATCATCAGTAACATTCATTTCTTCAATCCTAACTCCAGTGTTTCACATTCTTCTTTGCTCATCACCTGCATCTCCCCCTGGTGGAGCAGAAAGTATATTTCTCCAAAAAGATTGTAAAACCTGCAACTCATTGATCTAATCTTGAATCAATTCAACATGTCTCATAACAAATAACTTGTTAGTAATCACAGGGACATTCATCTCCTCTACCTCAGTAGTGTTGCCAGGAGTGTTGGCATTCTGATTCTCAAAATCGTGAGCCAGAGCAGGAGCAGATGGTGCTTCATCAGTTGCAGCTTTCTCAGTTGGCTTTTCCACTGGATTACCTTTCCAAGGTAGATCCATAGTCCTAGATCCAGTCAGCAGAACCTTTGATATCCCAAGAGGTTGAACCTTTCCACTAAACATTTAACCTTTTTTTATCTTGAAATGTTGGCTCATCAAATATTCAAAGATCAAATAGGGAAATGGTAGAATACCTCTTTCACCAATATTGCCAGCAAACCTCATCATGTGATCAAAGATGACTTACCCTAGATTGAACTTATTCAGCACAACTATAATGTACAACAGGATAGCTTGTTCTATGGTGACATTAGTGGTATTAGTGGTTGGCAACCAATTGTAGACTATCAGTTTATGCATCACAGAGAAAAGACTTGTCAAGACACAAGACTACATCTTTTTAGACCAAACAGTAACTTACCCAGCAGTAAAAAAAGAAATGATCTCTTTCAAAGAAGGAACTTCACCATCCTCAGCATCTAAGTTCCTAGGATTAATAAATATTTCCTCACCTTAGAATGTCATGATTCCATACCTTTTGTTATTTCTTTTTCTAGTACCCTTTTTCAAATTATAGTAAAACTCAACAATCCAAGATTCAATGTAAGGATGAGCATAATTAATAGCTTCTAATAAGTGCCTAGACTCTAGCAACTTATTAAGTTTTGTTTCTGAAAATCAGCATCCTTAATTCTTCTTTCAAACAAGATTAGCCTCCTACTAAGCTTTTCAAACTTAGCACTACCAATACCATGATAAACAACATTGTTATCATCATCAATAGAGGTGCTATTATCAGAATCTTGAGATATACCTTTCTCACTATCATCAAAGCTAGGTGTAGAGTTTGAATCAGGATCACTTGGAATAGGATTTGTGGTTTACTTCTTCCTTGCAACAGAAATGTCCACCACTATCCTTATACGATCATATCTCTTCTTGGTCCTCCTTTCATCCATCACCATGTCCTTCAAGAGAACATGATCTAAATCAGTGGATGAAGAGGTTTATTGTACCTCATGTGCTAAAGTTTGTCCAGGAACATGTGCTTGAACATCAATAGGAATAGGGGATTTGTCTCCTTCATCACTTTCAATTGAATAATCCACAGCAACGGGCTTGGATGCTCTTCCTTCTTCATTCACCTTTCCTTCATTTGCTATTTCAGAATAGTCCTTCCTTGAAACAATATAATATGATCGCCTAGTACTTTTCTTTTTTGCGGGGCTCCTCTTTCTTTTGTTCTTCTCCTTTGGTGACTCCTCAACCTTCTCAAACTCTGATGAGTCTTCCTTTTCAGTCATTTCCACATCATCCTCGTGTGTTTTAGTGTGAGGTTTTTTATTAGAGGTTGGGTTTTCAGTAGTAAGGTTTGTAGGTTTGTAGATGTATGTCGCGTTGATTTCTGCTCAGTTCCCAGAGTAGTGTTGTTTGTCGACATCGTTATGCAAAGTTGTAGGCAGCGGGAGAGGTGGAGTTCTTGGTCCACCGTTATCGGTGCATCGCTAGAGGAAAGGGATATGTGTCGTATCCCACTCTATTTCTGTACAGGCTGATCATATATATATATATATATGGCATGGAATATATATATTTTTTGAAGATGTGATCATCCAGGAGTCACTAAACTTGTTTATTTTATGGAGGTCACACGTACTTGGAAGGACATATATTTCTAATTATGGAAATCTATTATTGAAATCAATTAGGAAATCAAGTATGGAATGACATATATTCCTAATTATGGAAGTCAATTTGATGCTAAGTATTTGGAAGGACATATATTCCTAATTATATATATATATATATATATATATATGATGGAAATCAATTAGGATTTTTCTAATTATGAAAAAGAAATTTGAATTATGCTCATGGACTACAACTTTAGGCCAATTTATTCCTATATGATATTTGGATTCTGCTCATGGATTGGGTCAGATAAAATTCACATTCAGTATGAGGAGTCCTACCAAAAGATAATTTATTTCAACTGTATAATCTCAGAAGTATGAATTTGAGATTAAGATTAAAGAAGGAAAGTCTCAAAGAGATACTAGATTTTTTCTAGAGATGAAATTTCATAGTCTACGTGTAGCAGTGAAATCGTTTCTATCTCTGAAAAATTAATTCATCATGACGAGTTAAGAATCAGAGTCATGTGTAACAACATCATCTACTTTAGAGTATCCTCGGGCAAGACCTCTTATGAATCTCAATCAGTTCTGCGCTTGACTTACTTTTAATATGCTATACGTCGAAGAGTTGAACATATCAAACGTAGGTGGCAATCATTGTGGTGTGATTATTACAATGGCCCAAGCCCAAAAATAATTGGACGAAGGTCAAACTCAATATAGTAGAACTTGGAGTGCAAGCACGAGAAAGATTCAGTGCTTACGAGCATGAGCAAGCTGAGCACCTACGTGCACGAGCAAGCTGAGCACCTATGGGCATGAGCAAGTCGAGCACCAACGGGCACAAGCAAGCTCATGGTCCACTCTTACAAAGGAATTATAGTCATTATGCATAATTTAGGGCATAATTAATATTATTTAATGCCCACATAAGGAAACTATCATTTATAGTGGGAAGATTTCCTGCAATAAATTTGTAACGGACTACTTGACACGGGACATCGACCAAGGTTGACCAGCGGAGCATAATAGGTGCACATACCTTATTTAGGATCGTCTATAAGTATGGCCTTAGGGCCATCATTTTAAGGATCCATAATTTTTATTAATACAAAGACTACACTTAAGTCATAGCTCTAGCAATATAAGACTTGTGCAAATCTCTGTGTTATTTACAGTTTCCGCACGATTATTCAAGTATTTACTACTTATTTGTTATCCTTATCTAAACCACGGGTTTAATCAGGTAATAACTCAAAGTATTCGTGCATTCATTAGCATAATGTCCATAACCAGAGCATGCTCTACATTGAAAAGATTTTCTAAATCAGGATCATATCTGCAATCTTACCTTTGCTACTAGAACCAAACACCTTTGATTGACTAGTATTGGTTGATCTTTCTGGTGTAAATGGTGAGTTGTTGATATGAAAGTTGGGTTGCTTCGATGATGTACTGCTCTTCTTCTTTATGAAGGCTTTGAACTACTTGGTAAGATAAGCAATGTGGTCTGGATTGTTGGTGTATAGATCAGCAACATCATCATCATCATCTGACTCAACTTCAGTCACAAATGATGAACATTCAGCATCTAGGGATGATTCACTTTTGAAGACAACTACTTTCTTCCCATCATTCATTTCATCTTTAATTGAAGTGTTCATTTCATATGTTTTCACTATTCTGATTGGTTCATTTTGACTAATTGTATCTGTGTCCTTAGCTTCTTCAATTGCACAAATTTTTGCATCGAATCTCTTAGGAACAGTATGCAAAATCTTGTGAACCAATCTGGTATTTGAAATAGGGTCACCAAGTGCTTGAGCTTCATTAGCAATTTCAGTTATCTTCTCATTGTAAGAAGACATGGACTCATCATTCTTCATCCGCAGGTTCTCAAACTTTGTACCTAGCATGCGTAGCTTTGTTTTTCGTGTACTTTGTGAACCTTCATAGTGATCTTGAAGCCTATCCTAAGCATCTTTTTCACTGACATGGTTAGATATAATTTTAAACATTATCATATCAACTGAGACAAAGATTGCATTCAATGCTTTGGAATTGTAGCTTGCTGTGTTGCTTTCATCAATGGTCCAATCCAATTCTCTCTTGACAGCTGTTTCACCTTCAGGATCTGGTGTATTTCTGGGGGCAGTCCATCCTGATAAAACACTTCTCCAGGCACGTTCATCAATGGACTTGATGTACATCCTTATTCTTTATTTGCAATAACCATAATTTGTACCATCAAGAATAGGTGGTCTAAGTGTTTCTGTGAGAGGATACTCCATTTTAAAAGACACTTAAGGAACTGACCATAATTGACACAAAAGAAAAGAAAAAAAAACAAATAAAAATCTGATACCAACTATTTGTTTTCGTCAAGTTGGTAGCTCTGATACCAACTGTTTGTTTTTGTCTGTGTCTAATTTCTAAGTGAAGACATAAAATCATATTTCTTTTTTGTCATTTTATGAAAAAAGAAGAAGAAATAAAAACAAATAAAAAATATATCAGATTGATTCTAATATAAACAAACAATGGTTTTCGTGTTGGGATAAAAATAAAGTTAGTAAAATTTTAACCAGAGTGATGATACTCAGAATGTTAGCACATTCAGTGTAACACTTAATCAGTTAAAGAACATATTAGAACAGCAGAAGACTCTGACCCTATTTTGCAAGGTGGAGTAATTTTTCATAGACTATAATAATAATCTATGATGCCACCAAAGCGAAAAAAACTCACTATTAAGATAATGAATACAAACAAGAAACAACTTGGTCTTAGCTGAATCTAAGGTGAAAAAATATAAAATACACTTGTCTAAAATGATCTATTGAGGAATGCTAAAGAAACTATATTATCTGGATAGACCTTGAGAAACAATGACCCTACTAGTCTGGATTCACTAAACACTCAACAGCTAGTACTCGATCGAATCTATCATTTGGTGGTTGAAGTGTCGTCTTTATTTTTAGATGGTTGTAGACGTATGTGCAACCTCTATTCTTAGATCATTTGAGAATGATCTAGAATGTCTTCAACTAATTGTCAAATAATCGTCAATGTTGTACTTTTGTTAACTACCAGTGTTCCAACATTGGATGCAACATCATGACTCGGTCAAAATGAAAATTATTCTCTCTCTCGTGACATGTAACCACATGATCAAGGATTCTCCCCTTTATTCTTCAATGTGGTAGATCCTTCTGGAATCCTTCTAGAGTATTGGAGAATTATCTTGATCGTCAAACCTACATTCAACAACATTGAGTGCAATATTGAGACTAAAAACAGTAACACTTGAAAGAAATGTTAAATTATTGATGTTATGTCACTCAAAGTAACTTTGGTGATAATACCAACATCAACAATATATTTATGTATTTGTTTAAATTTTAAAGAGTTGAAAATGTTATAGAAGGAAAAACATGTTTCACATTGTTTGAGATAGGACCTTGAGCAAGGTATGGTTTCTCATTTTGTAAATGGTGGAATCCATAAGCAACTTGAGCATCCATCCCTGCACCAGCATAACATAGTATCATTTTACACGAGAAGTTATGAAATATTGCAAAAGAAAGAAATTAATATACAAGTGAAGAGCTATGCTAAAATAATTATAAAAAACTCCCTGGTAGCAGTAAACCTTATCTTGCAACTCCCCTTCAACTTCAAGTTCCTGCACTTTCAATAAGTTAAAATCCATTAGAAAATTCATAACCAAATAAAGTAAAAAGGAAAGACTTAAAAATTATTGAAGCTACTAATTCATCATGGCAACAACTTTTGTTAATCAATATGAAGAAGGAAAAAATCAGCAACAAATCAGATCAAGTGGAGTTTCTTTTGTTGACTTGAGTGTATAAGGTATGTCCAACTCTTCACCATGATGCTATCTGGCGTTAATATCAATATACTCCAACTACATAAGTTCTATTTCATTAACCACATTAATTAGCCATGCAAGAAACTTCCACTTAAACTAAACATTTTGTCTATAGAATAATAACTCTTTAGTAGATAAAAGCATACATCTTTCATATATATATATAGTCAAGATTATATCAAGAGGAATGGTAACTCAAGATCATACAACACAATAAGCAGAGTACATATATGGATGGATAAAAAGCAGTCTCTCAGAACTCGGTAATCAAATTTATTAATGAAAAGGACTTCCTAGGTCAGCACTTTAATGTCTCATTGTAGTAATTATTAGGTATGAACAAGGTGGATCATGCAATTTTCGAGTGTAACCTTAAGGTTCTAACATATCTCAAGATTAACAATGTTATTAAGACAACCATGCCCCATTCATTGTCAAATACGCAGCATAAAATGAACTAAAGCCTCCACATTCCATCCAATTACTACTTCTTTTGAAAAGCATATTTTTATTATACTATTGACACTAAAAGAACTGTTGATAGTGAAAAAACTGACTGAATTACAATAGATAATATGTGCATAATTATGAATACAGTCAGAAACCCACAGTCATAGAGTGAATTATGATACGGTCACTCCAAATTAAATTCCTTTAAACACTTTGCGAATTCAAACGTTTAAATTCGAATGGTCTGAATTAAAACATGGAGCCACACTAATCCACAAATGAAAAAGTTATCAGAAAGATGAGAACAAAATTTACAATTTTTTAGGGCTATGGCACAGGCCCAAATGATGAATAGGAAGACAATTTTATGCCACCACTCCATCATTTTAACTTTCAACATGTGCCGCTGTTAGGATATTCTTGTTAGATGTTTTGATGATATAAACTACTCGTTGAACCTGTTAGTCAGCTGATGGATAGTCTAGTATTAGATAGGTATTTAGTAAGGGGGAACAGACCTGCTGCCTAGAAGATCCAGAGTATTCATAGGAAAGAAGATCAGCTAAGGCCTTGTAGACTTAGCAAATTCCAGAAGACAGAAGACCCGAGCAGCTAACACCAGATAGTCTGGAAATGGATATCAGAAGAGTCAAGGATCAAATGAACTCAGGAGATCAGCTGAAGAGCATGTTGCAGACAAGACCAGGACCCAGATCAGACGAGGACCGAGGCATCAGACGAGGACCGAGATATCAGTTGAGGTCCACATACCAGTAGACTAGTATATCGGCTAAGGCGACAGATCAGCTGAAGTCTTGTGCTCCACCCAGATTGTACGGAATCACTCAAGGGTTGACTTGCGACAACAAAAAGATTCCCAGAATAGAAGACCAATCAATCAAGGGGACAAACTTGATTGATTGGGGTTTTGGAAGATCTCCAGGAATCAAGAAGATAGGATAAAACAATCTCGCTAATTGATTTAATCCTAATTTAGAGGGTTTCAAATCTCTAGTCAATCTCAATGGCTAGTTGACTCGAACATATAAATAGGAGTGCCAGTGAAGAATTTAAGTACGGATAATTACGCGATCAAGCTTGCCGAAACTCTGTCAAAATTCTCACTCTTACTCAAAACCTTTTATTCATATTCACATATTGTAAGCTTTGTAGAAGTTGTTGATAAGTCGATTGCTTTTGGCATAGACAGTTGTAAGAGAGCAAGATTCTCTGTAAGTGAGTGAGTGAGTCAGTGAGAAAGTTAGTGGAGAGCCCTACAAGTCCAGTTGGATTGTGGAGAGTGGAGTAGGACCTTCTGTCCGAACCACTATACATCCTTGTGTCTTGTGCTCTTTATTTTTCTATTCTTACTTGTGCACTAATCACCCTTAAAGGTTTTCAACTAAATCGTTTCCGCACTCTAAGTTCACAGCGCACTGTTTAAAACCAGACGACCTCTAAGGTGGTATGGTGACTTTTACAAAAGGCCTAAAAAGGAAAGTTTTTGAAACCTGTCAAGTCTATTCAACCCCCCCCCCCCCCTTCTAGACTTGACTTTGTGCTTCTACCTTTAAAACTGCCTTTGGGACCAACAAGTGGTATCAGAGTTATGTGTCCAAAAGACCACAACCTAAGAAAGCTTTTGGTGGTCACTTGGACAGATCCCTGAAAACCCTCTTAGAAAATCTTTGTGTGGTTTTTATCCAACCACTTGCAGAGATGGCTTCATATAAGAAGAGTGGATCCAAGACGAGGAAACTGCCAAAATTTTCCATTGAAGTGTATAACTACTGGAAATTCCGGATGGAGAATCATCTTGGTGCCATTCATGATAGGATGCTGGATGTTCTGGAGGAAGGGCTAATAAAATTCTACTAGGATACAGTAAGTGATGGAAAGACTCCAGAAGCAAAGATCAGCGAGAGAAGGAAGTCAGAGAAGAAGAAGAGTGAACAAAACGATGCTGAAAGGAAGCTCTTCAACTTAGATCAAGTGGCCAGAACAGAAATCATTGAGACTCTATCCAAAGAATATGTATAGAAGATCAAGACATGCAGGACTGCAAAGGAAATGTGGGAAAAACTTTCCCTGATGTGTGAAGGGAATGACCAGATAAAAGAAAATAAATTACAAGTTGTCCTTCACACATTCAACACATTCAAGATGAAGGCAGATGAGTCAATAGACCAGCTGGATATGAGGCTGACCAACATCTTGAATAAGGCAAATGCCTTGGGGAATGAGTATTCTGAAATAGAGATCAACAATAAAATCTTAAGATCTCTCACCCCCAGATGGAGAGTGAAAGTGACTGTGATCAAGGAGACCAAGAACTTATCTAAGATTAGTCATCACACCCTGTTGTCTCATCTGAAAGCACATGAATTTGACATACAAGAAAAAGACCAGGAAGATGAGACTCCATCCTCATCATCAGCTACTAAGAATGTTGCATTCTCGACCACAGCTGATAGCCAAGAGAAGTCTTCTACTCCAGAGGACATGAGCCTAAAAGAACAGCTTGCTCTGCTGACCAAGAAATTTGACAAAATGTCAAATAAGTTCCAGAAGTATAGATCTCATTGGAAGAAGAACAATGGTGACTCTTCCAGGAGGTACCAGAAATCATCTGAGTCCAGAAGACCATCAGATGAGAAGGAGACTAGGTACAAGTCTCCAGAGAGAATGAGGGAACCAAATCCCAAGAGAGAAGGTAGACGACGAGCGGATCTATGGACTTAAGTCCAAATGCTCTATGGCCACCAAGATCATAATCATCTTGTGTCATCTGATGCCGGAGCATGAGTGGGTTGTTGACCTTAATCACTCCAAGTTCATCAAGGGGAACAATGTTAAGGCTTTGGGAGCTCCAGATTCAGATTCTGAGAGTGCTCCAGCAGCAGCTGCTCCGGGTCCTTCTGCTGGTACTCAAAAAAACCAGAAGAGAAAGGCTCAGCGGTCTGCTGATCAGGTTCAGAAGAAGAAGAAGTCCAAGAGGGACAACACTCCTGTTCAGAGGAAGCTCTCTTTTGAAGATGAAGATGATGAAGAGCTAGACACTGCTCCTCTGAGCAGACTAAGGAAAAGGTCACCTGCTACTAAATCTACAATACTTGTAGATGAGCCACTGATGATAACCAAGCTAGTGGGTCACCTGACTCTGAGGATCATTCTGACTCTCACTCTGCTGAAGAGGAAGATTCAGCAGAGGCAACAAATACTGAAGAAGAAGAAGAAGAAGATTATGTAGTGCATCTTTCCACCTCAGAAGAGGCATCTCCAGTTGCCTCCCCCATCAATGCTCAGTCAATCAGGTCATCTCAACCTACACTCTCTTCTATTCCCAGACAAGATCCCATACAACCTCCTTTTACCACACCAGTCCCCAATTCCCCAAGCCTCTACTCACAATACACCCACTTCACACACAGCTCACCCTTCCACCTCACAAGATCCCTCACAACCAGCTGACACCTCTCCTTCATCACCCCAAGCTGGCAATGAACCAGAGGATTTGGCTGCCTCTGATGAGCCATCAGCTGACCCACTACCCCTTAACCCAGATCCTATAAACCAAGAATTCCCTACCTCACCCACTGATCTTGCTCGCCAAGCATCCTACAATAATCTTCGCTAGAAAGGGCCTATAGAAAGAGGCTTGATAGTTACTGCCCTAGCCCATACCTCATATTATATCCCTGAACTATTAAACTATCCTTCCTACCTTGACCTTTTGGCTGAAGGCCTTGCCTGGGGACAAGCAAGAGAGGGTCCAGTCACCTTCTTCCTGACCCTCTTACACGAAATGGGTGAAGATACCTTCACGACTTGGGAAGATGCTCTGATGGTAGCCTTGGATGTTAAGGCTCCATCTGAGCTAACCTCGCCTGAAAGTCTGTGCAATGTTGCACGAGCTTTGCTACTTAAGGATGGGGTTACTCTAGATTGCCCAGAGACAGTGGAATCTGAATTTATTCCTCCAACAGACACTTTGGAAATTCATGAAGATGATCAGGCGACTCTTGATGTGCTGAACAAGATGAGCACATATTTTGATGATCATATCAGAGAAGTCAAGACCACACTTAAAGTAGCACAGACTCTATCCCCCTCCCTGATTGAAAAGCATGTCCATCAAACCTTGCTGGATCACAGGAATCAGCTACAACAAAACCTTGAGGATAGTATGTATGCCACCAGACACGAGTTATACGTTACTCGAAAGAGGTTTGAAATGGTTGGCCAAGGTTTTCTGGATGAAGCTACTTCTGCTTTCTTGGCTGAAGCTGCAAAGATTGGTATGCTTAGTGTGTCTCTGGAGAAGGAGATAGAAGAGAGCAAGAAAGGTCAAGAGGACCTTCTGTCTGCTGTTGAGAAGATTCCATATTCAATTACCTCTTCATCTGCTCTTGATGATATCAAAAAGGGGGAAGAGAAGAACTCAACTGATATTGCTGTCTTGAAAGCTGAGGTTGCTGCTCTGAAGGCTCTAGTGGTGGAAATCAATGGTGTTTTATCAGCCAGGGTTCAGAGTGTTGAAGAATATGTCAAGGACCGGAATTTGGCACTGCAGCGGGCACAAGAAATGAAAGATCAGAGATTAGCTGAGGCCATGCAAAGTCAAGAGGAAGCAGAAGAGGCAAGGGAGAAGCAGAAACGCATTATGCATGCTGAGCTTGATGCAAAACTAGCTAAGGAGCTACAACTGGCAGAGAAGGAGACCCCTGAGCAGATGAACAAAAGACATGAGCATGAGATGAATGATCAGCTGAACAGACGCTATCTGCGGAGGATGAAGAAAGAAGGAAAGACAGTACCCCAGAGCAAGCAGAAGGGTAAGTTCGTACCTGGACCAGATGAGCCTCTGATCGATGGGCCAATTGAGATCTTCATCCCCGACATGTCAGAAGCTCAGGTTGCACTCTGGAGAATAATTAAATCCAGAGCTTTCATTTAGTTCTATGTCCTTAGAGAGGACACCAGCGGAGAAAATGAGAAGAACATAGAATTCAGAGATTGGCTGAAGGAGAACTACCCGACTTTGTCTAAGTTTATCACTGAAGCCATGATCAAAGTTCAAGCTCAGCCTGAGCTACCCGAGCTTGAATTCTTTCCTATGCCAGCAGATAACAATGGTAAGCCCGACTGGAAAGAGATTCAAAAGATCTAGTTGGATATGGTGACTCATTTCCTTCCAACTCTTTCTGACACATCAGTTCCTGCTTTGAAGGCAATTGAGAAGAGATTCCTTGACTGGATGCAAGTTCCAACTACCAACAAAAGACCCCTGATAAAATAGTCCAGCTAAGTCAGCTGAGGGTAGGATTTCTATTTTTCTTGTAACTCTTCTCCTTATTTAATAAAATATTTACATTTCCAGACAACTTCTTGTTGTCAGCTGCATTTAATTTCTGTCTAAGGGATCTTTTATAAAGATCTTCTTTTCTATCCTATTTGGTCTTGATCATATTTGTTTACCTTTTGAGATCAGTTGAGTTGGTTTTGATATCATCAAAAAGGGGGAATTTGTTAGGATATTCTTGTTAGATGTTTTGATGATATAAACTACTCATGTTGTAATAGGACCAGCTGAACCTGTTAGTCAGCTGATGGATAGTCTAGGATTAGGTAGGTATTTAGTAAGGGGGAACAGACTCTGCTGCCTAGAAGATCCAGAGTATTCATAGGAAAGAGGATCAGCTAAGGCCTTGTAGACTTAGCAAATTCCAGAAGACAGAAGACCCGAGTAGCTGACACCAGATAGTCTGGAAATGGATATCAGAAGAGTCAAGGATCAGCTGAATTCAGGAGATCAGTTGAAGTGCATGTAGCAGACAAGACTAGGACCCAGATCAGACGAGGACCGAGGTATCAGACGAGATCCAAGATATCAGCGGAGGTCCATATACCAGCAGACTAGTATATCGACTGAGGCGATAGATCAGCTGAAGTCTTGTGCTCCACCCAGATTGTACGGAATCACTCAAGGGTTGACTTGCGACAACGAGAAGATTCCCAGAATAGAAGACCAATCAATCAAGGGGACAAATTTGATTGATTGGGGTTTTTGAAGATCTTCGGGAATCAAGAAGATAGGATAAATCAATCTCGCCAATTGATTTAATCCTAATTTATAGGGTTTCAAATCTCTAGTCAATCTCAACGGCTAGTTAACTCGAACCTATAAATAGGAGTGCCATTGAAGAATTTAAGTACGGATAATCATGCGATAAAGCTTGCCGAAACTCTGTCAAAATTCTCACTCGTACTCAAAACCTTTTATTCATATTCACATATTGTAAGCTTTGTAGAAGCTGTTGATAAGTCGATTGCTTTTGGCATAAACTGTTGTAAGAGAGCAAGACTCTCTGTAAGTGAGTGAGTGAGTCAATGAGTGGAGAGCCCCAAAAGTCCAGTTGGATTGTGGAGAGTGGAGTAGGACCTTCTGTCCAAACCACTATACATCCTTGTGTCTTGTGCTCTTTATTTTTCTGTTCTTACTTGTGCACTAATCACCCTAAAAGGTTTTCAACTAAATTGTTTCTGCACTCTAAGTTCACAGCGCACTGTTTAAAACCAGACGACCTCTAAGGTGGTCTGCTGACTTTTACCAAAGGACTAAAAACGAAAAGTTTTTGAAACCTGTCAAGTCTATTCAACCCCCCCCCCCCCCCCTCTAGACTTGACTTTGTGTTTCTACCTTTAAAACTGTCTTTAGGACCAACAACCGCCCATTTTCAGCGTTGTGTCAACACAGCACCCAAAACCCGACCGAAATTATATCTTCTTAAATACACAGCCAAATCGCATCCTATGCTTGTCGAAGATCGCATCCTATGCTTGTTAGAGAAGAAGTACATGAACAAGGAGAAATACACATAGAGTAGTTGAGAGAGGGGGGTAGAGAGAAGTGTAGGTGGAGGAAGAGAGAGAGAGATGGGAGTTTATTTGGCAACTTCTCGGTAACTCGGGTACGAAACTAAACCTAGAGAGAGAGATGGTGGGAGAGGAAGAGTTGAAAATTCTATTAAGATTCAGGATGAACTTGTGAAATATAAAATAGATTAAAGGTAAAAGTGTCCAAAAAAAAATTAACATATATTAGCCTTTTTTATATTTGTATATAGATGGAAAAAACACATCCTATTCCTTTTTGTTGAGTCATATTTAATAAGAGTATAGAATGTATTTCAATTACAAAGCAGTCCAAATTAACTTTAATTATTATAATTTGCAAAGTAAATAAAAGCCCAATTAAAATAGGGGAGTCAGATCCGTGCAAGATTAGATTTTGAATCCTTTTTATATGTGTGAATATTTCTTATCCCACTAAAGATACACCATTTCTCTCTCTCTCTCACACGAACACACTAAAATCGGTGGAAGTTGTTCAACACCGGCAGCGGCATCTCCCACAAAATGAATTTTCAAGGTCGTCATCTTTCCAAGTCGTGGCTGAGAGTTAAAAGGCGGGAAGGGGACAGCAGCACCCTTGTTGCTGCCATTTCTCCAGGCCGTTCCATCGAGGGGAGAAGGTCATGTGATAGTCCGATCAAACCTAAGGGAAAACTCGTTTGAACTTAGGGAAGAGTCATCGAAAACCATCTCGGTGGATATCGAGACTGGAATCTCGCGCTCCGGTGGAAATATCTGTGCATTCTGTCCCCATTTTGGCTCGGGAGATACAGCGGTCCCCATTTCCGGTGAGATTAGATTGAGAATCTGAAAATTTGGAATTCAATTTGATTAGGGTGAGAAAATCAGATCGAGCTTTGACATCGATTTTGTAGGTAGTGGTAGCGAGCTTGGTTTCGAATTTCCAGCGGATAGTTGAGAGCTTCGAATGGGTTTGTGTCTTTGAATTTTTCGATGGCAAGGCTTTGATTGTTGTGATTTTCGACAGCTTCTTCCTCTGTTGTAAATACCATATTTGATTTGGTTACAAGGGAGATTTTGATTTTTTACTTTGTTTTTTGTTGAAAACATTAATTTGGGTGTTTTCTCTATTTTGTCACGTGTATTCATCACAGTGGAATAGGTGGAGGCGATGTAGGGTGGATTTTTGTGGTGGTGTTTTTCTAATTTTGAAGGCGGCGCCCAATTTTGAACTCGAACTCCCGTGCTTTTTGCTATTTTTTTTAATATATTCTTCTTTCAATTTCTATCACATAGTTATTTTTGGATTATTTGAGGAATTTTCTGCATTTTTATTTCCACTCCAGAGGATATGTTAAAAAAAATAGATGTAATAGTGTATATTATATTTGGAATTGATGATCACTTAATAGAATAGTGTGTTATACTATTGATGTTATTTAGATGTTTAGTTATACTATAGTATTTATAAATATACTATAGGAAATTTAAAAAAATGTAGGAAATTGATTTTAATTGCGTACATGACCTTCATTGATATTTTTTTATTATTAGATTAAGATTCAAATGTATTTATTTTTTATGTTTAGTTATACTATACTCTTTATCGATTATACCATAATGTTACGATTATACCATAATGTTACTATTGGTAATCAGTTATACTATAGTTTTATCAATTATACCGTACTGTAGCATAAAATTGAAATTATGGTTACTGTAGCGTGTCAGACTATGTTTACTATAGCCGTCAGCCTATTGTTACTCATGTTGTTGTTAGGTCTTTGCAAGTAATTAAAATGTTAATAAAGTTGTCTAAATTGGACCTCCTTGTAATACTAAATTGTATTTACACATGTATGTGTTTCACTCTATATAGATTAGATGAATAAATGTCTTTATATTGGTTGCACACTAACATTGTTAGTGCTCCAATTTTGAAAACAATGAATAAAAAAGTGTTGTTGACTGTGATAAGTATAGGATAATGATACGTAATTATTATCTTATTTAAGAAGAAAACTTGTGTTATGGATCATATTTTATTTTCATCGATCACTATATTTACCATACATTTATCTTCATTTCAAAATTTTAACACACAATATAATATACTTTAAATAACCTATTAAATAGGTTAAAGTGTTCAATATGACCCCAGATTTATCAGCATTAATTCCTTCATTTGTATAATATTGTTTGCTTTTAGTAGAGCCCACATGAACTTACTTTAGACTTTTCTAATGGATTTCACATTAATTAAATTTGTTAAAATTTGTTAAGTTTATAGAGTCTAATCCCAAAAATATCAACATACTCTGAATTGGCATGCTTCATCAGTAGAATAACATAATATTTTTATATATATGTAAATCTGCCAGCTTACCACATAGACTACTCCATATTAGGAGTAGAAAAGAAAATTACAATACAAACATATATTATAGTACATGACCAATAACTATATGTCTTGTAGAAATCCCATTTGACACATTTTTGCATGTGCAATTGTATCAAAAGGTAAAAAAACCACACTACATCACAAAAGTAGTTAACATAATTTTCTCCTAAATTCAAGAAAAAAAAAATTCTTAAGTCACTTATGAGGAAAGAAACTATATCATCTTCCTCTTATTTGGCTGATAGATACGAGGTTACGACTGTCTCACATAAATTTTTGTGTTAATACTGAACTCCTCAAGTCGTGGCTCGAACGAGAGGTGACGACATTGGAGAATGAGGTGACATCATGATCTCATCCAATCTCCGGAACGATAAATTGATCTCAAGTTTGCTCCTCCTGCATTGTTTCCTAGGCGCGTGGCTCTCACCGCCCTTCTTTTGGATCACAAACTTGTGAATCCTACTCAAAGCCACGATCGTCGTCTCATCGTCCATGTTCGCGAAGCAAACACGAAACCACCCGGGCTCCGAGCAATGGAACGAAGCGCCGGGAGAGATATTGAGCTTAACATCCTTGATGATCAACCTCCATAGCTCCATCTCTGCTTCAAATGTGGCCTCATTGAGAAGCCTCCTTAAGTCCATCCAACAATACAACCCGGAGTTGCTCTTCAAACTCCCGATACCCACTTGCGCCAGCCCCCTCGTCAAGAGGCTGTGCCTCGTCGCTAGCCTCCTCGAGCTCAGCTCCAGGAACCTGGCGACGAAGTCATCGTCAGACAGCATTGATGCAATCGTGCGCTGCGTCTGTGTCGAGACGAGGCCGAAGCTCGACATTTTACGGGCGCAGTTGACGACTGCATCATTGTAGGAGTAGACAATCCCGACACGAAAGCCAGGGAAACCGAGGTCTTTGGAGAGGCTGTAGACAATGTGGATGAAATCGAGGTTGCATTGGGGGTTTTCTTGCAGGATTTCGGCTATGCTGACGAAGGGGGGATCGGAGAAGACGGTGGCGGAGTAAATTTCATCGCAAATAAGGTGGATTTTGTTTTGGGTGGTGAAGGCTAGGGACTCAGTCAGAGTTTCTCTGTTTATTACTATGCCTAATGGGTTGGATGGATTGTTGATAAGTAAGGCCTTCACTTTGATGTTGGAATCTTGAGCTTTCTTGTAGGCCATCTCCAGGGCCTCGCGTGTGATCTTGAAACCATTGTAGCTTTTGCAAACAACGGGGACAAGTTGGATTCCGGTACGCCAAGTTAAATCTCGATCGTTTCTACAAGAGAGAAAATTATAAATTAATTTCAAACTTCTCTATAAATTTAGACTTTTTAATATGTAAATTTTGAAAAGCCAAAAATCATTTGAGAGTGTTTGCCGGAACTTATTTTAAATATTTTATAAATTATAACATTGTATAAGTTATTTTAAGATCTTATAAGATTTTAGTTTTAAATATATTATAAATTGTTGAAATTTTTTACTAATACAACTTATAAAATTTTTAATAATTAAAAAAAAAGTAACTTTAATAAAAAAATAAATAAACTCTCTTTATCTACGTGTACATCATATACTTGAGTTTTACTTATAATAATAATATTAATTTTTCTGATATAATTGTAGAGTGGTGGAGGGATCCAAAGTGAGTGGTGATGGAGGGGTCCAGAAGGTATTTAGAAAAATAAGTTAGGATATCCTAATCAATTTTTTACAGGTTATAAGATATAAGGAACTATTTTAAAATTTTATAAAATGTTTACAAGATGTAAGGAACTATTTTAAAATCTTATAAACTATCTGACATTTTATTTTATTAAACACCTTAGATATTATATAAACTTTTAGACAATTTATAAAATATTTGTTTTAAAAATATAAATTCGGCCAAACACATAGGTCATAGAAAAAATGACAAAGTAGATATGATTTTGAAAAACAGGTTGGTTAAAAAAGGTATGCGAATGTGACATAAAATGAAAAGTGATTATGGTGGATTTTGAAAGTCAATTGTCGGGATAAAAAAGATGCTGCAAACGATTGTTGCTATTGTGTTGGTCAACGTGAAAGCACACTAAAATTATTTATTTCAATTTGGTATTTCATCTTATATCAAAAGTCGTAAAAAATAATAAGACACGTGAGGGAAAGCGTATTTAAAGACGACGAAATACTAAAGTAAAACAGGGGATCGTCTTCAAAGAGCATTGAATATGATGATCCAAGTGGCTGAAGCTAATCAAGAAATTTATATGCATTTTTTAAAGACATTTTTTCTGTTGAGCAAGATATTCGAAATTTATGATGCACATATATATAGAGGATTGATGTCTTCAGATGCCAATAGTAACATCAAAAAGTCTGAAACATACAGCTGCAAGTTGTGGGAAAAAATACAAATTATTTGAATTCACATTCGATACAATAAAAAAAATCTAAAAAATAATAAGTGTGTAAAAAAGCACAATCCATGTTCATTTAGAATTTGATTTTTGGTGAGCTAAATTGAGCTTTCTACTTTATTATAAGAGGACTATGACTTGTAGCCATCATGCCCCCACCAATTATTTAACATGACATGTCCATTCATGAATAATTAATGTAAGAGAAACTAAAAATAGCTAAAAATTAAATTCATTAGAGAACTGAAATTAGTTACTTACCCTGGATAATATGGTGTGGGCACCAATATTGCCTCACCAGCATCAGCCAAGCAGAAGGCCAATGCTTCCTGAGCTCCCGTTGCCCCTCCGCCCATTACTATACGATCCGGGTCGAACCGAACTCTGTTTCCTCTCACTTTCTCCATGAATCTTGCAACGGCCTAAAAGAATCATGATCAAATAAGTCAAAAAAAAAAAAGACAATGAATATTTTTCAAGTATTTTGAGCATGCATAAATAGTTTGATCATACATTTCTGAATTCTGGCAAGCCATGATAATCTTGAAAAATTGCGATATCCTTGAATTCGTCGGCCCCTTCTTTCGTGCAGATGGAGGCCTTCGGGTTGTTCTTAACCCATTCCTCAACTAAATCGAAAGTAAGCTGAATTGAAGAAGAAGAAGAAGAAATTAGCATGAAAAGACGATTTCTTTACGTGCATAAACTAATGAAATTGGATTCTGTGTTGTACATGACTGTCCTGTGCAATAGAACTGCACGTTAGGACCGTGCAGCTCTATTGAACAGACCCAAATCCGAACTAAATAGTCAAGTTACCTGGTTTTCTGCTAATCCCATCTGAATAACTCCATTGGGATTTTGAGTAGGGTGATAAGAATCACTATCGTAGGCCTTCCAGCCATCGAAGAAAGCAGAGTTTTCGCCATGCCCATCGTTTGTAGCAATTTTGGACAGAATTTGCTCTTCATTCCTCAACATGCCTTCCATTTTCGAATAATAAGCCAAAAAATGAAACGATGAAAAAAGAATTAAATAATGAAACAATTAAGAGAAGTACTATTGAGTTATATATGAGATGGATTTTTTTTGGTGTGTTTTAACGTAAAGGGGTGGGGCTATATTTATATATAGTTTTGGCAGTAATTACATCAAAGTATGATTGAAGCTTCCTATGAAGGACACCGCACTTTTATCCCCTCCTTAAATGTAAGAAAATTAAGAACCTAATTCCCTAAACGAAATTCTCTTTTGAATAACATTTTTTGAATATTGGCAGCCAGCTTTGAAAATATTGAATCATCTTTCCTTTTTATTTTTAACTTAGTTTTGTATGCACCGTGCAACTCAAGTTCATTTTTCAAAAAGTTACGCAAAATACTATTGAAAAGTCACACATGTTATTACTGAAAAATGTATCTTTAATAGTGTAACTTTTCAGTAATAATTTGTGTAATTTTTTAGTAATAAATAGTGTAACTGTTTAAAATACACTTGAGTTGCACGGTGTAACTGGTGCACAAGATACTTACTATTTATTTTTAAAGTGAAAAGGAAGAATTCGTGTGCACCAATTGCACCGTCTACAACTAATATTTTTCCAGTGAAAATAACTAAAATCAACTGATTAATATTATTTAAAAAAATAACTAAAAATGTTATACAAAAATAATTAAAATTATTTGTTGAATAGTGGTGCATACAATAAAAATTCCTCATTCTCTCATTCAAATGCCCCACTAATCAATTGAGAAGGGTAAATTTAAAGAAAACAAATTATATATTTATTTATTTTATATAAAATCATAAACACGATGAATGTAATAAACATCCAATTGGACATGTAATTAGTATGTACAAGCTAAATTAAAAATATTATAAATCCAAATTAAAGTATGTCCGATCCACGTACACAATGCCTATATATACTATGTCGACAATACATGATACTAGGTATAATTCAAACAGTCTATCTTTGAAAAATCATGACTAACTAGTAAGTAATCTTAAGAATGTCAACCAACCACCTCATCACTTACGAGCCTAATAGGTCGTTCCGACTTGATTAATTATATTTACAACAAGCATTTTTCTCATGTCATTAAAGATTTTTGTCTTGCAATCATTAAATCGATATTTAATTAATTATATGGTAAATGATTAACAGGGCAAAATGTGAACAATTTCCATTTTTTGGTTGATGCAATTTGTGGTTGATTAAGAATTTGTATTCCAAATTGGTGAAACATTTGCCATCCCATTTTAATTAAGTTCATGAATGGCCTTGAATTCTCCTAATGTAAGAAATCTGTTTTGATTAAGTTCATGAATCGTTTTATGTTGTCATCATCACAAAGATTTACATGCTTGAATATCAATCTTTCACTCACCTAAAAAAAAAAGCAGGTCTCTTCTGAACTCAGTTCACATGAACTCGTATCACTGTTATTCATATATACTATCACTATTATAAAAATATACTTAATTTTTTTAACAGTGATAGTGTATATATATAACATTGATAATGAATATACATAACAATGATAGTGTATACATGTGACAATGATAGTTGAGAACCCGAGTTCACCGTGAACTTAGGTTCATATAAGTTTTTGTCAAAAAAAAAAAATGCATGTTTTAGCGTCCAAATTAACAATCATTTTTTTTTCGAGCTTTAGCGACCACTTTAAATCGATTGTTAAAACGGTCATCAATTTAACGATCGCCATTACGGTCACTAATTGACCCAGGTCTTCACCCGTTCAGATATAATTTTTACAACCGCCAAAGACCGTCGCTATTTTTAAATTAACATGCGGGTCATATTAAATTTTAATTTTATGTATAAATTGTATTATATATTTGGCAACCGTTTCAGACGGTCGCTATATTGAACTTTGCGCCCGTCCATGACGGTCACTAAAATTTTTACGTAAAAAAAGAATACACCAAGTGGTTAAATTGGGAATTATTGCGCACGTTAGGAATCAAACCGCCAACCTCCGAACAACTCCGAGGAGGTTTTTCACTTGGACACAATTGATCATTTCATTCATGTTTGTGCATTTAATTGTATATAACTTCAAATTGAGATGATTTTTTTTAAAATTCATCAAATTAATTCTTTATTGTTTAAATTTGTTTATATATATATATATATTTCAACAACATTTTTTTAATTTTATAAATTTAATATTTTACACTACTAAATTTTTTTTATTTGTTAGTTTTTTTATACATTTAATTGTATATAACTCCAAATTGAGTCACCTTTTTTTATATTCATCAAATTATTTCTTTTTTATTTCTAATTTGTGTGTATATATATATATATTTCAATTATTTTTTAATTTTATAAATGTAATATATTACACTACTAAAAAATTTATTTGTTTGTTTTTTATGCTTTATATATAACTTTAAAGTGGATCACATTTAAAAAAAATCATCAAATTAATTATTTTTCATTTTTTATTTTTATATATATATATATATATATTTCAACAACTTTTTTTAAATTTTATAAATTTAATATTTTACGCTACTAAAATTTTTATTTGCTAATTTTTTTATGCATTAAATTGTATAACTTCAAATAGAGTAACTTTTTTTTAGTTCATCAAATTAATTTCTTATTGTTTCTAATTTATTTATTTATATATATATATATATATATATATATCAACAACTTTTTTAATATTATAAATTAAACAATAGAACATAAAAAATTAATTTGAGGTAGAACATAAAATTTAAAACATAAAAAATTAAACATATAGAAAATTATCACATAAATAGAATATTCAACAAGAAAATAAATAGTTTGTTCAATCACCTCCTAAATCAAATCCGCCCCCCCCCCCCACCCACATCCTCATCCTCATTCTCACCCTCACTCCCACCCGTATCACTCGGGTCAGAAGACTCGGGAGCTATCATACCGATCTTTTTTTAAAACGGCAATCAACCATTTCTTCATCTTCACCACAATTTTCTCCTTATTTTTCTTCAGCTTCGCCCCTTCTTTTTCTGCTCCCTCTTCAACTTCTTGCTCACCCCGAAAAGCTAGAGCTCAAGATCGAGTGAGGGATGAGAGCTGATCGAGTAGGATGAAGTGCTCTTCTAGCACTGGGATAGCCGGGCAATCTTATTGTGACTGTCCAGTGGTGGGTGTTGTCTCCACATGGGTCTGGACGGTGGCCTCTCTCATTTTATTCTAAAATTAAATAAAATAAAATTACAATTTAATACTAATTAGAAGAATATTTAAAGACTAATTAGAACTAAATTATAAAATACTTACGTGGATATCGGTGGTGCGGTGGTAGGTGGACTCCCCAGTCTCCTGGTTCACTATGTGACTAAAACTTAATCTCTCGAAATGGGAGGATTGTCATCCGTACTCCCTCTTCTATAAAAAAATATAATGAATTTATAATTGAGTATTAAACAATTAAATACTACAAAAGCGAGAGCGTGCTAGTAGATAGTCCGAGAACCAGATGCTTGACGACATCTTTCCCCGTAGGGTCGCTCATCCGATTTTTTCTGGTCTTTTCGGTCTTTTTCATCGTAGTTGGATCCATCCAGTACTGGACCAAGTTGTCCCAGATGCGCCAACCATCTGGCGTTGTCCCCAGGTCAAATTATGTTCCTTCGGCAATCCACTATTTCTTCATGGCTAAGACCATGTCTTTCATCTAATTTTGCACTTTATCGCAAAATAGTTTGTACACTACTCGATCGTGTGTCGAATCCCTAATTTATTTTTTTTGCAATTTCATAAAAAAATATAAATTAGATTTACAATATTTTATATATTAATAAATATAAATTATAATATTTATAAATACACATTAAATTCTTCAAAAAATTCTCTCTTTTCACTCGGTACCTTTGTCCACGAGGCAGCGCCATAAGGCCTGGTCACCTGCTTGAGGCACTAGGTGACGACCCAAGAAACTGTATTACTAGGAAGCAATCTGCATAAATAATAAATTAATATTAATAATGGATATAAATTATTTAGATATAAATAAATTTAAATAATAAAAAATTAATTATATAATATTACATTCCATCAGACGGCATAATGGGAAGATGAGTATCTTGAAAAGGGTGATCTCATGAAGAAGATCCAGCAGCAGAGGAGGAGCTAGCCCATTTACATAATTATCTAGAAAATTCTTGAATAAGACTCCAAACAAGTTGAACAAATTCCTAAAACAATTGAATAATAACAAAAAAATTGAATAAATATCTAATAAAATTGAATAAGTGCCTAACCAATCGATTAATTGCCTAAATAATTGAATAAGTGAATAAAAATATTAAATAAGTATTAAAATTGAATGAGTGTCTAGTTAGAATTGAATAATTTCCTAATTATCATGTTTCATCTCCAAAATTACAAAATATAAAATAAAAAATACCTGAAGCATTCAACACCTCTTCCACCATTTGAAGCCATAAAAAATCAATCATGTCCTTATGCAGTGGTGACATCGTCGTTGCGACGGTGGGTTTGGAGAGAGAAACCTTCCAACGTCCCCAATCGATCTCCACTACCACAGCAGCACCGTCGGGTTCCCCCATTGTCGCCGTCACTCTGAAATTGCCTATTCAAAGCCTGTCTACCCTCTTCCCCCATCCTTATCCCCACAATGTTCCTGATCTAAAATGAAAGAATGTATAATAAATCTGGACATATTTCAAGTGATGATGAGAGAGAAAGTTGCTCTTCGATGAGGAAAATTGATCGATAGGCATACTGTCGCCGCCTCTTCAGTCACGAACTTCGACTGCCACTGTCTCTCACGACCTCTTCCACTGCTGTTTTTCACAAATTCCTTTTTTTTCTTCTTTTTGTTAGTGGATGTAGTGGAATAGTGGTAAGATATATATATATATGTGAGTGAGTGTACTTTGAAAATAATGAGCAGAATATACAACTTTGTAAAAATATAGAAAAAAATGGCATGTGTGAGAGAGAGAAAGGTGGAAAGTGAATGTCCATACAAAACTCTCACTTCTCCTAAATTTACTCTAATATATTTGTGTTGTTATAAACTTTGAGAAAACTCATATACAAATCCTAATAAGGGGTATAAATTATATGTATAAGTAATAAATTCTTTTATGAATTTACACCTACGCAAATTTTAATAAACTTTAATTTTTATTAACCTTATAGTCTTTAAGAGTCCGTAATTTTATTTGTAACAATATAATGACATTATAATACGAAGATTTTTATAAAATTCAATCTAGATAATCACCATTTAACACCTAACGTGTATTAAAGATAACCAAACATCAATGAATGTGGGGACTCGATAGTTTGATGTAATTTTATTTTTTTGGAGTTTGGTGGTAATAGCCCGACATACTTCGATTTGTTTTTGTTAAAATAAAAGAGAAGTTTTTTTTTTCTACCCCACTAGTTCTAGATAAAAGGGAGAAGGGTTTCTAATGTTATTTAAGGAATTTTAGTATTTTGTTCACAATTGTATCAGTCAATACACTTTAATCTTGTATCTGACTCTAGTTAAATTTCATTGGAGTGAGAAAAGTAAGAGTCATGTAGACTTGTAATAGTTTAGGGGTGACATATGAGAGAGATAAAAAATCTATGTGACTGCAGGAATTTATCATATAGTGATATCTCTTTGGCGGATTGCAGTTTTTTTCTCTAGTTTTTGAGTTTCCTATCAAATTCTTGTTGTTGTCTAGTATTTATTTCTCATTTGTCTCTAGGATAATCAATTTTTTACAAGTGGTATCTGAGCCCAGATTAGACTCTTGATATTCTAAATATACTATTTGGTTCCAGCATTATCTGTTCTTTGACGATCTCTTGTGAGGCAGTTGTTTGGTAAGTGTTGGAGAGATGGTATGTAAAAGACTTCAGATTCATGTTGTTTAAAATAGAGAAGTATGGAAAAATCAATAGACAAGTATAATCTGGGTTACACAAAATGCCCTTGATCAAAGTGGAGTTGATCAAGGTGGAGATGTTACACAAGTTTTTCTTGATCAAGATGGAGTTGATCAAGGTGAAGCGGTTGCGACAAATAGCTCCAGGGCAAACACTGTGATAGAAGATTATTTCCTCTGGTTCAGAAGACATGAACATCCTTATGAAAATGTCCAACTGTCATGGATAAGGATGTGAAGATGTTAGTTGGACGATATGTTTATTGGCTTAGCATGGATGCAAGGTGTGTGGTAAAAGATGTCGATCATTGAAGGACTTCTAGGAAGGCCAAAACCTAGAAGTTGCACCATAAATTTCAACATAAATCTTTTGACATGTGTTGTTGGAAATTCTTAAAATAGTTAATACTAAGTGTTCTACACATATGATGAATTAGGTTTTCTCTGCTTTGAGATTGATGATTTTCTGGTTTTAAGGATCATGATTGTCGGTGAAGGCAATGAAATTTCTTTGATTTTATCAAGGTGGAGATTGTTGAGTTTGAGCTCTGTTAAAATAAAAGTGGAAATTCTTTTTTGACCCACATCGATTGTAGATGCTATTTAAGGAGTCCTGATGTTTTGTTTACAAGTATATCACTCAATATTTTAGTCTTATTTTTAATTTTAGTTAAAATCCTTCAAATGAGAAAGGTGAGAATTATGTAGATTTGTAATAGTGTAGAGTGTGAGATGATTTTTTTTTTTTTTTTGTGTGTGATTTTCATGTTAAATTCATGTGTTGTGATTGTGAATTTGATTACATGTTATCCAACTTTACTTCATTTGAATCCTTGTATTTATTAATTTTATTGTTAAAAACATTATTTGATTACTTTTCAACATTTTTTATTTACATGAATGTTAAGCAAATAAATAAGACAAAAGATTCAAATATCAAATCGAAGTAGACCAATTTTTTTTTTTTATAGAAAAATGCAAAAAATGTTTTGGATAAGTCCAAAATAAATTAAATATAACCGATTGCCCATCTTGGACCGACTAAAAGTATCATTTGACCCTATTTATACTTCTTTGCAATTCTTTAGTTTACACTGAACACATTAAAAAACAAAAAACAAAAAACCATGAGTTTGTAAAATATTATTTCTCGAAGTAAAAATAGTTACTCCCTCTGTCCCACAGGAATTCGCACACTTTTCTTATTTGGACGTCCCACAGGAATTTGCACACTACTAAAAAAGGAAACATTAATTTACGTGCACACTCACAAATCTTTACACATATTTATCCATATGTCACTACTTTATATATAAAATACATTTTCCTTAAAAAATGTGCCGTCCCGTAGGGTGCAAATTCCTACGGGACGGAGGGAGTATTTAAGAAAATGGACACACCTGAGCATAGTCTCTAGCATGTAACGAACTGAATTGAGATTGCTCTCTCCGAAAGAAGAGAAAATTAAGGGGACGCTTGTTTCAAATTCTTCAATGGTAATAGGAATGAAATTCCATTTTCCTTTTTTACCCTACATATGTTGAATGTATGTTTGTATTTATGGTAGTTATATCAATAGTATTGTGCTCCAATTTTGGAAAAAGTGGACAAAAAAGAAATATGTTGGTTGTGGTATGGGGGATTGATTGAGGAGGATGATTACAAGGTGAATAGGGGGTAATCAAATGGAGGTGTTGATTACCTTATTTAGGAGGAAAAACAATGTTATGCACCTCATTTGATCTCATTAGCTACTATAATTACTATAATTATATCTCAATTCCCATTACCATTGAAGGATTTCCATACCAAGCGCCCCCTAAAAAAGTAAACTTAAAAATTTCGTTCATTTTAATTTATAAAAAACAATATTGTATTTCCAATTGTGGGTATTGATGATTAAATCAAATTGGAAACAGATAAATGCTTGAACTTTTATTAATCGACAGTATGATTCTTAATTGTTTTAATCAATGAAGTACATCTGCGATTAATATTTTTGAAAGAGATTAATTCAAAAAATAGAAAATTAATAGAAAGTGAGATAGTGTCACACATGATTAGATATAAATTAGTGTGCCACGTAAAATTTAATACTCAGCAATAGATTGATGCATGAGAAGATAAACAAGATGTTTATGCATATGCAAAACAGTGGTGAGTAAAAAATTATGGTTCACGTTATGAATTATTAATAAATTATATGAATTATTATTTAACTTATAATATTTTTATTATATATTTAATATTTTAAAATTTAAAATTTGATATTTGATATTTTATAATCAAAAACTATAATACTGTTTTATTTATTAGATATGAATAATTTTAAATAGTTTAAAATTTTAATTGTCGATGATATTTTTGAACAATATTAATATGGTATCGCTGAACTCAATTTTTATAATGAATTTTAATACTCTTAGGGTGTGTTTTGTTTACGAGACTAAATAGTTAATTCCCCAATAATCCTGTGCTTGAGGGATTGACTATTTAGTCCTTGTAAACAAAATACACAATTAATCAAATATGTAATATTTTAATAATTTTATAAGAAAATTTTTATAAGCTATTTTTATATAATTTTGCCAAGTGTGGTGAGTATAGTCGGTTGATCGGAACATAAGGAGATGGTTACAAGTTGACTAGTCATCAACTCATTCAAAGTATTAGATCATCATCGGACTAACTAACTTAATACTGTTTGGTCGCCTATATATATTAGTTTATTGGACGAATTCAGAATTTTGTTCAACATAGTGAAAGAAAGAAATTAATTCAAGATGATTAAATAGATATATAAATTTAAGACATTAACAAAAAAATTCTACATTTTTAATAGAAAAATGTTGAATTTTAAAAGAACTAAGAGAGTATTTGACTTGAAAGAACTTATGAGCTATTTAAAGTTTAAACATCTTATTAAGTTATTTGAGGAGCTTATAAACTCTCTCAAAGTATTTAATAAAATAATATGTTTATAGTTTATAAGATCTTAAAACTACCCTCACTCACCCTTCCATCCCGGGCTCTAACACCACTCTACAATTCTTAAATTAAGCATTAAAAATAAAAATTATTTTTAATTAAAATTAAATTTTAAAAAATTATAATAAATTATCAAAGAACTTAAAAAATTATAATAAATTATCAAAGAACTTATAAATTTCATCAAACTATAAATTACTTAAAAATAATATCTTATAAATATTTAAAATAATTTATAAAATATTTAAAATAAATTTAGTCAAACATTCTCAAAATCCATAAATGTTTGCTTATATTTCTAAAGTGAATATTTAGGATTAAAACCCAGGGGGTGCTGTCTAGAAGGTTCAACTTTTGGCTATTAAATGTTGTGAAGCCCAACTCTGTTTTTGAGTCACCATGACTATTGCAAGAATATTGACTATTAAACTTGTAATGTAGAATTCATTTTAGTGTCTGCTGCCTTTCTTGGTGACAATCAGTAATCAATTTTATTCAACTTATTCCGTCAAAAAAATATATAAAATTATTCAACTTATTCTTTGTTTATTAAAATTGGCGTTAGTAGAGAGAGAAACGATGAAATTACGTGACATCAACATTTATTGAAACATAGCCACTAATTTTAACTGAAACGTGTTTATTAATACAATTAAAACATGATATTAAATTTAAATCAAAAATGTAAAATGGAACGCGATATTAATTTTGATTATATATATATGGTGAATATTGAAAAATTTATGTGAATCAAATATATGGTGCATTTTTTGTAACTTTAATCTAGCTTGATTTATATTAACAAGGACCAAAAATAAGAAATATATTATAAAAAGAATTAATTTATATAATTTATATGGTCAACCGTCCCATATATATGGAGTGCAACACACCTTAAAAAATACTATCAATAGTACATGTAGTTGTAAAGGTGTGGTTTATATTAGTTGAATGAAGCTCAAGTCTCAAATTTTTAACAAGCAAACAACTTATTAAAGATGTTTGTTTTAAATGTTTTTGTCTAACTCGAGGCGCATGGTTGACATTGGTCAAGTCGATCAAATGCTCTTCTTATGACACAACATAACAACGATAGTCGCTCATTTACAAAATAAAGGTCAAGAATTCCCAAAGTCTAGGTTAAATGTCCCGATCAAAAGAAAAATGACCCAGTTACGAGTGTATAATTTGTAGTTGATATCGAAAAAATTAAAAGATAATAACTAGAAATCAAGAGATAGATAAGGGCAAGAAATATCCATTTCATTTCATAAAAAATAAGTTGGAGTACAGTTTGCATCAAAAAGTAAAAATTCAAGTACTTATTCCAATTATTACAAAAGTTTAGCAAAAAACAGAAGAAAAGAAGACAAGCAGCGATGGGAGCTATTTCATGGACTTCTGAAGTAAGAGGGGCAGCTTGTTTGGTCACCGTCTAGAATTAGCATAGAGAATGACTCAGTCCGGGTCTATTGGTCGGCAGTAGGAGCACCTTATTGCTCACCAGGAGGAGTTTGTAAGAAAGACAAAATAAGCATATCGTCGAACTTAGTGTTCGATCCTCCGACACCCTCCTCAATATGCTCGTTAGCAGTGGACGGTCCAGATTTATCAGCGAAGGGATGTAAAATTTGAATACCCTAGCTAAAGATCTCCAGACTGATACGCATCTCCGGCAAGTCCGCTACCGAAAAAGGTTTCTCACCCTTGGGAGGATTGGCGATCACATAATCTATAAGTTCTTTCCTCACTGCCTCAAAGACGTTCATCCCCGGACTCAACAAAATGGATGGCCCGCAAGCACTCGGCATATGAACAGATATAATCAAAGCTCGTGGAGTCCTTCATAAACTGCTCAATCTCCTCTGCTGGATACCGCTCCTCTAGTTCAAGCTTGAGGCACTAATAGTTTGCATCGCTTTGTTCAGAGTATCCATCACTTGGGAGTCATGAAAAAGATCTTCTGATTTTTTATATTCTAGACGACCAATGATGGCCTTAGCCTCATACAGTTTCTTCGCGGGGGCCTCAGTGGAGGGGTGCAACTTCTGATAATTATTCAATGACTCCTCCGCAGCCAGGACACTCTTAATCTTGTCGCACATCTTCACTATCTCCTCCGCCTTAGCCATGACGACCTCATAATTTTTCTTATTTTTTTGGCGGATGTGGCGATTGTCTTTTTTCTAGCGCCGTGATTTGATCCATCACCCGCTGAAGGCAGATGGCTATCGAGTTGGCATGAATGGCAGCCAAAGCGATGTTCACCGGTTACTGAGCATGAAGAGTGTATTCCTCCGATTTGGTCCAAGCCTGAGAGATTGTCTCAACCGCACGTCGGACCTCTATGTCTAGAATGTCCTCAAAGAACTGTGGGATTTTGAAGTAGGAGAAGTGATGAACAACATTACAACGAACAGGATAGTCCCCTGAGTGATACCAATTTAATCAAATAAGTGCGCGAAAGGATTATCACGAACAACCAGTTATAAATGCTTACAGTTCTACCTTCTCATGATCCCATTTGAAATAGCTGATATTCCAATGATGACTTCTGCGCGGAGAGGAAGGAGTGGGAGTGGAGCCCTGATGCTCAGCAGTAGGTTCCCCCAGTGCAAAACGACTGATGCCCACGGGAGCAGCATGATTAGCCTTTTTAATGACCCATTGGGCTTCACTTTCCTCTACCACTCTGGAGCCATCTATGCGCTTTAATCGGCCCCCAGCATTGTCCTTCTTCTTCCATGTTCTCTTCTCAGTCTGACAAACGTTTGTTGGGTAGTCAGAGCGACAAGAGCCTCGCTTCGAGGAGTAGAAGTAGCCCTTTGTTCTCTCCTCTACTACAATGTGATCATTGTTGCAGGAGGGCCCATTTTGCATTGGTGCCTTCGGAGTCCATTCTCTTAACTCGTTTGCAGAAATTTTTTATGTCGGGGAGATAGCAACGGTGGCTCCATGATCTAGAGAACAGAAGGGATAAAATTCAGAAGATGTGTCAATCAAAATATCAAGAAAAAGATTAAAACATCTTTGATGACAACCTTTTGGGATCCTATTCGTGCCTCAAGATTATAAGGACTTGTGATCAAGCTAGTAGTTCATCTGCAATGCTCTTTCTATAAATGAACAACCTCCCAATCCTTTATGTTTCTAAAAGCCATTTTGCTGAAGGCATATAGAAAATGGTCTGTAAATGTCTTTTGGCCCCATATTTACCCAAATTAGGAATGCAACACGCAGGTGTACTTGATCGTTGTGTTTGGCAAATGACCAAGTTAAAATATCGAAACAAGGGAAACAATTTTTGAAATGCTAGGTTTGGTTGTTTATCAAAGTGATTTCCTAAGAAATGCAAAGACAATGGCTTGGGTCTATCTACTTAATGCAAAAATTCTAAATGGCTAACTATCACTTATGCAAGTGAGCAAGTGTTGGTAGTATGCATTGAGGTACTTCAATTGTGGCTCATTTAATTACATGTAATTCCTAGCATGCATGAGAGTCACTAGTGCAAGAACTAAGTCTTAAGACTCTATTAAATGTCTAAGTTCTCACTTAAACACCAAATACTCCAATTGTGTAGTTCTTGGAATCAAGCAACATTGACATAAAAACCATAACACAAACACTTGGAGTGCACAATTATCCATTCTAATCCTAATTGAACTAACTCAATTCTCATATGTCGACAATCCAATTAGTGATCAAAACATCAAAAAGCATGCCAATAGTTCAAGCAAACATCAATTTAGAGAATTCCTACACATAATTAGCTCATACATGCATTGGAATCACAAGCAATTAAACTACACCATAATCTCCATATCCCCAATGCAAAAGGGGATTAGCCCATGGCTAATTGTGAACAAGCAACAACAATTAAGCTAATAGAAATCATAACTAAAACAAAATAGCAAAGTAAAGAGAAAACTTACCAATGTTGGATGAAATTGAATTACAAGCTATCTACCTTCAATTACCAAAATCCAATCCGTAGCTCAAAACGCAAAATCGTACCGTACGTATGTAGAGAATCTAATGGGGAATCTAATGAAATAAACGGATAAAAAATCTATCGGCTAGATTAAAAGTAATTGAAAGATTAAGATGTAGAATCAAAATATAACCCACAAGTAACTTCCCTCTAACCTCTCTCTAAACTAAGAATGTTTAAAGTGATGAAAAGCCTCTCCAAAATCTGAATAAAGGGCTATTTATAGGTTCCAAAACATTATGACTTAATTGCCCCTCATTAAATGGATGGAAAGACAAAATTGCCCTCGAAAATACACCTCCGGATAGGCGCTCGACCAAGGCTCAAGTGGCGCTCGGTCTGGCTTGGTCAAGCGCCCCTTAGTAATGGTCAGAGTGATTTTTGCTCGACCTATGTTCATGGTGCGCTCGATCTGAGTGCAACTGGTGCTCGAGCAAAAGCCAACCTCCGGCTCCCAATTTCGACTTTTTCCATTTTTATCCGTTGACACTTTCAAGCCTCTTAGGGTGTTCCTCTTGATCATTTAAGCTTCCTTAAACACTTGGATCACATTATTTCGCCTTCCTCATCGTAATCTCCTCGATTTTGCCCGTTTTCACCTATAAAACCAACTTTTCTCTACACAATGGTGAATAGCACAATATATAGCACATTAAGGTGAATAATACATACAAATCACTTAATAATATGTTCAAATACACATAATATGATGCATTTATTATCCTAATCACACCCCAAAACTAGATCGTTTCACGACCTCGGGCAATGGAGCGATAAGATAAGGGGAATAATTGTACCAATGAGCAATCAATACACAATCAAATGCCACATACACATCATCTATCTCATGCAAATCTATCTATGTAATCTCAACTCATCCACAATCCACACAAGACTCAATGCACACATTATCGAATCAATGAGTCGCAATTCTCACATGGAAGTGTTTCGCTCGACTCTCAAGTATATATGGATTTATTCACTCAATATCACACAAGGCACATTCACTTGTTTGACAACTTGTTCACACATCAATGAGGGCTTTCCTAAGGTTATATTGTTGGCTCTTTGGTATGGTAGGGAAGTTTTGGACAGAAATGACTACATGATTAGTAGAGCATAGAAGTAGCATACACACCCTATTCTGGTAATGGCTCAGTTATTGTTGGTAACGACACTTCCTTATCTATTTCGTACATTGGCTTGAGTACTTTAACTGATGATGTAAAATTATTGGATGTCCTTGTTGTGCCCCATATTACCAAAAATTTGTTGTCCATCAGTAAACTGACCTCCGATTATCCTGTTGATGTTATCTTCTCTGACAAGTCTTTTTAAATACAGAATTATCTAACCAAGAGAGTCCTGTCTCAGGGTAGATGTGATAACGGATTATATTTTCTTGATCGTGGTGTTCCAGCTTTGGTTGCAGCTCTTCGTAGTAAAGCCTTGTCCGCTAGTTATTCCTTATGGCACTTACGTCTGGGGCATGTCCCATTTGCTATTATTACACTTTTGAATAAATTAGGTCATTTATCTGTTTCATCTTTGTTGCCAGATCCTACTATTTGTTCCTCTTGTCAATTGGCTAAGAGTAAATGATTACCCTTTGTTTTAAATGAAAAACGTGCTACTACTATGCTTGAATTAATTCATTGTGATCTATGGGGACCTGCACCTATTTCTACGTATGATGGTTTTAAGTATTATGTGGCATTTGTTGATGACTTCTTGAGATTTACTTGGATTTACCCGTTATGATCTAAATCAAACTTTTTTGACACATTATTGCACTTTCATAAATTTGTGTAATCAGTTTTCGAGTACCATTAAAATATTTCAGAGTGAATGGCCGTGCAGAACGCAAACATCGCCATATCTCTGAAACAGGTCTCTCTATGCTATTTCACTCACTACTCCGGCTTCTTTCTGATTTGATGCTTTTGCTACAGATGTGTATATTATTAACAGGCTTCCCTCGTCTATTCTGCAAAATAAGTCACCATTTGAGGTTTTGTTTGGTTTTACTCCTAATTATGTGTTGTTTCGGTCTTTTGGTTGTCATGTTTTCCCTTATTTGTGTGACTATGCAGCTCATAAACTTTATCCTCGGAGTCGCCCATGTATCTTTCTGGGATACAACAGTTCCTGTAAGGGTTTTCGATGTCTGGATCCAGAATTGTCTCGGGTTTTTATTACGAGACACGCTCAATTTGATGAAGCACTTTTTCCTTTCTCTCGTGATTCAAGCCCTTCTTCACCTGCCAACTCAGATATTATATATTTTTTGGATGGAGTCTCACTTTCGCATGCCCCAGTTAGTCCGCCACCTCCGGCTTCGGGTTCCTCATTACAATTTCTGTCTACTCTCCTTAGTGATGATGATGAGCGTATTCCTGCTACTTCTACGCATCATCCTCCCCCTACAGATTATGCCATTGTACATCAACCTGCTCCTGCAACTGACGTCGTTCTCTTGCAGCCCGAGCCACTAACCCATCTTGCCAGCGAGCCTGCAATATCCTCGGTTGTGCCTCGTGTCCTCCATCCTATGGTTACTCGAGCACGAGCAGGCATTTTTAAACCTCGTTATACTGTTGATTTATCCACAACCACTCTTCTCTTAGCTCTCACAGCTTGCAGTGAGCCTCGTAGTTTTAAATCTGTTGCTAAATCTCCTGCTTGGTTATCTGCAATGCAAGATGAAATAGACGCTCTTCGTGCAAATAACACATGGGACCTTGTGCCTCGTCCATCTGGTATAAATATTGTTGGTTCTAAATGGGTCTTTCTGACTAAACTTTGTGCGGATGGGTCTATTGAGCGTTACAAAGCTCGGTTGGGTGCTCAGGGCTTCACTCAGATTCCTGGTTCAGACTTCCACCATACCTTCAGCCCGGTAGTGAGGGCTGCTACTGTTCGTGTTGTTTTGGTCATTGTTGTTCAACGTGGTTGGCACTTAATTATATTTGACGTCAAGAATGCCTTTCTTAATGGTGTTCTTGAAAAACCAATTTTTATGGCTCAACCTCCAGGGTTGTTGATCCTCACTTTCCGAATCATGTATGTCACCTCAGGAAGGCATTGTATAGTCTTTGCCAGGCTCCTCTTGCTTGGTTCCAGAGATTTAGCACTTATCTTCTTAGTCTGGGTTTTTGTCAGAGCCGTGCTGACACATCGTGTTGGGACAATTTGAAGTATTTTGATTAGATCCCAAAACCCCTGATTAATTTGCCTAAGTATAGTTGTTCAGGTTTGTCTAGTTCAGGATAGTCAGGTTAGGAATTCAGTTCAGGGGGAACATGCTGAAGACTGAAGAATATTGGAGTCGACCCAATTTACTGAAGTCTGAAGCGCAATCCATCCTGAAGAAGTTATAGTCAGTCTTGCTGAAGATTTCCTGAACTGAAGCTGAAGAACGAAGCTTGATGATCCGTCCTGAAGACAATCCTGAAGTACCATTGGCTGATGTTTCTACTGAGTACACTAAGCATACTCAGGACAGAACTTAGTCAGTGAAGAGTAAGTGTTAACCTATCAGGCTGTGCTGAACGTACATAAGACCTGACTCAGGCCTTGAGTCAGTTTACCTGAATCATGTAAGTCCAAAGCTAAAAGGTTACACATACTGGGCTGAATAACCTATCAGTCTGTGCTGAATGCACTTAAGACCTGACTTAGGCCTTGGTTCAGTTTACCTGAATCATGTAAGTCCAAAGCAAAAAGGTTATTTACGCTATGGGACAAGAGACAAAGAGAATGTCAGTAAGACTCCAATGAGACAAACATTCAGACCAAATTATTAACAAGAAACTCAGTGTACTGAATGTACGAGGAAGGACAAATGTCTGAAAGTCAACTAGCCGTTAGAACGGAGAGCCAATGATCTTTTGACACGTGTGTACGGAGTCTACGCAGCATTTAATGCGGCATTTAATGCGTCTCAGGGTTGCAGGCGGTGGGACAAACTTGCCAGAATAAGCATGGCGATTAGGTCATACAGTACTTCTAGCCTGCAACCACCCTAAAAAGGAAAGATTTGATTTGATCTCCAACGGATCTATTTTGAATCTTGCCTATAAATATGGAGAGCCTTGCACCCATTCAAGGCTAACGGGAAATTTCCAAGCGAAAGCTCTCAAGAATACAAGCACTCAAAGCATACTATAAGCAACACTCTGCAATTAAATTTCCCTAGTGTTGTAGTAGGATTCTCTCTGTATTTGCTTAGATCGATAGCTCTAATATTTAGCATTGTTTTGTATTGCTAGAGCTATCTTAGTTGGAAACCAGAATACCAAACCACTCAGGGTGTGAGATTGGTTGGTTAGAAGGACTGGGACTTGTAAAACGCCCAGGGGTCAGTTCCTAAGAGAGGAAGTTAGCTATTCGTGTCCCTTGGCACGTAAAAATCAAGTACCTATCCTCAGGGTTTTGAGGATAGCTTCCTGTTAAATCAGGTCGTGGACGTAGGAGTTGGTTATCTCCGAACCACGTTAAAATGACCCTTGTGTGCTGATTTACTGTTTTGTTCAGGATCATAACTGTCA